>JAJAGP010002888.1:0-93814 GCA_025084515.1 Ancistrus triradiatus
AGGGAGTTTTTCCTTGCCACTGTCGCCCTAGGCTTGCTCAATTTGGGATTGGACGTAGTTATTAGGAGATAATCTAAACTTGTAAAGTTGCTTTGAGACAATGCTCCATTGTAAAAAGCACTATATAAATAGATCTGACTTGACTTGACACACGGATACCACCTGCTAGGTAGAAATAATTTCATGTACACAGAGAATTGCACATACCCACAAAGATTGTGGCCTCGCTGTGTTTCTCTTGTAAATTTTAAGTCACTTGCGATCTACTGTGGCTTTCTGTAGTCTCAGTTGTGGTGTTATTTGACTGTAGTGCTACCAAAATGCAGTGCTCGGAGTCATGAAGCCAGTGCCGGTGTGCGCCAGGCTTTGCGTTACAATGCGAATGTTCTTTTCAACTGTAAAACTTGTAACAGTAAATCTAAATGAACTAGAGTTAATGTACTTTTCTCTGTTCTCTCCTCTTCCGGTCTTCTCCCTTGGTGAAGGGAGTGTGAATCGCTGTGCACTATCGTTTTGCTCTGCATCTGTCGTTTCAAAATGTATTGAAAGGACGCATGCAGAACAAATATAGGATACTTTTGCACAGTCCTACATGTAATCAAATTCTGCTTATTTTATGAAACTGACAGACACTGACTTGAAATTATCTAGATTTACTAAGTTATACTTAGGACTGTGGTAGCCTAGCGGTTAAGGTACTTGACTATGGACCAGAAGGTCCAGGGTTCAAATCCCACCTCTGCCAAGCTGCCACTGTTGGGTCCTTCACCCACAATTGCTTGGATTGTAAGACTGTATCAATTGTAAGTCGCTCTGGATAAGAGTGTCTGCTAAATGCTGTAAATGTAAATCTTGTTGGATATAGGACATGGTTGAAATGAAGTACTGTAGTGATGCATCAACCTGGAAAATGCTACAAAAGGCTGAACACCCAGATGTTCATTAATCCACAATAAGAGAATTGTCTATAGAGTAAATACTGCTGCTACTTTCCATAGGAGTGAGGGAAGAAATGCTGAAATCCAGATAATTCCAAAGGGTTCAGAAAACACTGACTTGCAGCTGTCGGGACTCTGTCATATGTACAAGACGATTTGCAGTAATATTGTAGAAGTCCATACATGCCTTGAGTATAAAATAAAGTCAATACTGATCTAAATCGCTTCGATTAAGTTCCCCTCATTGGCGTTATCAAAACTGTTCTTTCCATGAATCTGTTTGAGGTGTTTGCGTAGGACAGGTTTGTGGGCAAACACCATTTCACAGTAGTTGCAGCGGTGCGGTTTATCGCCGCTGTGCAGGTTCAGATGGTCCAGCAGGGAGCACTTCTGCGTGAACGTCTTGCCACAGATTTTGCACTGGAAAGGCTTGATTCCGGCATGGACGCGCATGTGCCGGTGCAGGTTCCCTTTCTGGGTGAACGTTTTGCCACAGAGGAGGCACATGAACAGCTTGTGCATCTTCAAGTGGTTGGCGTAGTTCTCCAGTTGCCGGAAGACCCGGGCACATTTGGGGCACTGGTGATACCACTGCATGCCTTTCTCAGGACCCCGGGAGAAGCTCCAAACGTGATCCTTCGCTGAGCCGCTGGGACCGGGAGATGAAAAAGTGTAGTCCAGGGCGGTGTTGGGGTCCATCTCGGCAGGCCGTGTCTCTACAGTCGAGTTAATGAGTGAATGCTGCGGTTCTGGGGAGCGTAAGGTGGGAGAGCGAGAAGGACCACTCTGGAAGTTTTGGGACATCTCCTGCATTCGATCGTCCATCGACTCCACTTTAATAATGTTGATGGAGTTCTCTACTTGGCCCTGTCTCTGAGTGTTCTGATATATCGGAGATGACCTCGGCTCAATGATGACATCGTCGTCGTCTTCATCGTCGTTATCATCTTCAATCACGGTGTCTCCCTCTTCATCATCAAAAACAGTCTGAATAAGGGGTGCCTCTGGAGTTGGCGTGTTAACGTTGGGTGGCTGATGAGCACGATGAGAGTCCTTAACCTTGTTTGGCTTGATAAACTTATTGAGGGCTTGTGTGCACTGTTCCACAATGTGACCCATCTGTAGGAAACTGGCCACAGTCAGATAATGGACCAGTTCTAGCTCTGGGAACTCGAGCGTTCCTGTATAGCACGACAGGAGCAGTCTCCGTCCAACCTCTGCGTCCTGCAGCGTGGATATCTCCACATCATGCGAGTCCTGAAGGACAAACTGGTCTCTGAGGAATGGAGATCCAGCAGCAAACACAACCTTGTGACCGGGAATCTTGAGGTCGTTGATGCGGACGATGACGTCACAAAAACGCCGATCTCTTCGAAGTACATCCATCTTCTGGAGCATGGAGTCACCAAATGTGGCGAAACTAAACTGTAGAATAACGCCGTCCTGCGCCATGGTTCACCTGAAAAACAGGCTCAGTATTAACTACGTGGTAGTATCATGACAAAACAAAAAGTAACAGCAGCATGGGGTTGGGAAATATGGAAAATAATTAGTGATGCACGATATATCGGCGGACGATATATTATTTGCCGATATATGGACTTTTTTCAGATATCGGTATCGGTCCGATATTAGAATTGTAGCCGATATTATAACCGATATTTATAATATATTCACATATGAATATTTATTTGATTTTTCTTTTGGCTGTTATTCATTAAGCAAAATATCTGATGATTCTGACTGTATAGTTGCAGTTCTATTCTTTCTTGGAGCTTCTCAGTCATAAGATTTCTTACACACTTAATTGTACTTGTTTGCTGCCTGTACCAGTGCAAGACTAAAAAAAAAATTCCTATCTTTTTCAAGGAAGGTTAAAAATAAAATGGAATTAAACCATTTTTCCTGATTTAACCATTTTGTTTATTATTATTTTATTTTATTGCAAAAAATGACTTGCTGTATTTGAAATGCAGAAAGGTTAAATTATCGGTCTTTAACATCGGTATCGGCCACAATAATGTGCTAAATTGCTCAAACTGCACGGCTACACTCGGGCATTTGCCAACACCAGAAGCGACAGTGCTTGGTCGGTGAGTTTTCTGTTGCCATCAAAAGTTTGCAAAATTCAAAAAGAGGGCGAATAAAATAACGTCACATTTTCTTCGTCCAAGAAATTGCGTTTGGCATTCGAACTGTGACTCCATGACTTTAGTTTCGTTCTTAGATTTATCATCTACGCCGCCCAAGGGTCCCTTTTTGAGTCTTGGTCCTCCCAAGGTTTCTTCCTATAACACTCAGGGAGTTTTTCCTTGCCACTGTCGCCCTAGGCTTGCTCAATTTGGGATTGGACGTAGTTATTAGGAGATAATCTAAACTTGTAAAGTTGCTTTGAGACAATGCTCCATTGTAAAAAGCGCTATATAAATAGATCTGACTTGACTTGACAGACAGTGTGTAATGGCCTTTAGGCCACGATATACACAATACAATGTTACGTTGGTTCTCCAGAATCGGTGTGCATAACTGACAGTTCAAGCGAACATCTCATCACAATTTGAGTCTATATTGGAAATGTAATGGCAGTGTATTTACATGTATTAGTACACGTCACATTTGATTATATTTGGTTATAATTATTTGATACTATGCCTAAGGGCATAGCTTAGAATCAGAAGCAATATGCCTTTAAAAACCAGCTTGCACTATGAGCACCTAAGTTTCATTGATAACAGATCCCAAAGGCTCTTGAGTGGTGCAGTGCCAATTCACACAATTGTCGGGTCCAGTCCCAGGAGTGCCTTCCGGCTGTGTAGAGGCACGACTGGCTGCATTTGAAGCAAGAATCATCCCTGATACTGCAATAAATAACACAACATGAACGACGAGATAAACCACAATAAAACCAGCATTTATGACGTCATGTCACACTGTTCTCTACGTCATTCTGCTTCAAAAGAGTTGACTTCATCAGAGTTTTAGGTTGGAAGCACACATAAAAAGGACAATTAAATAAAAGAGCTGGTCCTCTTTTGTTCAGCTAAAAATAAGGCATAGCTTTGTACTTATTATAAAATGTAAATACGTTAATATAAAACAAATCAGTTGTAAGCAATAGGAAACTGACTTTACTCCATTAGATTTAAAAACAATACTAAGTGCAAAACGGGTTCTTGGGCAGGAACGTAAACGATACAAGGCGTGTGGATATGCAAATAAAAACACATTAAACACCCGTTTTATGCAGGTGTCATGTTAAGTGTATAAAACTGATGCATTATTAGAGCGCTGTTTAAAACTGTTAGCAACAAAACATTAGCCAAAGGTTAGCCTGTTAGCTTGATAAAGAGCTAGTTCTTTCTAAAAATTATTCCACGTCTACAGTTAAGGAAGCGCCAAAAAAGATCTGACTTTAGAAATTAGCTTAAAGCCACACTATATATTACGTTACCAAAATATTAAATATAGCGCACTAACCGTTTTTTTCTGGGAATGAATACCTGTGACTACGGCTACCTCCAATTCCGCATACTACCGTACTACATAGTATTGAAAAACAACGTCGCCTATGGGTGGTGTGTTATATAAACATACTACTTAGTATGGTAGTGCGCGGTGTAGTACGTATCCAGCGGTGCCGTCTTCCGACGGCGTAGAAAGCAGCGGGCCAAGTAACGGAAGTACGGCACCAGTGGTCGCGTCCCAAATCGAATTACCACCTACTTAGTATAATGCTTGTAGTACCTTAATCTATATGGTGTTACGTTTGGGACCCAGCCCGAGTGGTATGAACTAAGTAGTTTTACTCCCAATTTCCTACAAAGTGCAAATGGACGTCTTTTCGGTTTGATTTTGAGGAGTTTGAGCAGTGGGGATGATTAAAAATAACAAAACGCGCTGCCTTCGTGAATGTTTGTATTTGAACACAATCTCGTTTGTTGTATTTTGTAGAGACGAACTGTAAATCAGTTGAAATAAAAACATGTAGTAATAATAATAGTAATAATAATAATAATAATAATAATAATAATAATAATGTGCGTACCATAGCGAAAAAAAATCTATTTCAATATGATGTTTGAGCACCAGGGGGCAGTCGCTACATACATACATACATACATACGTACACACATACATGATCACTTTATTAAGTAGTCGTTGTTCATTTTATTTTCCGCTTACCATATGTATGTCATATAGTTCCATACTTGCAGGTTGTAGGCCATTGTTTCAAAGCATATTTTTTCCAGGAGGCTGCTGTTAAGCAGGAAAAGTTTCAGTGTCATGAGCGAACAGAGTGATAAACTCGACACTACACGGCAAATTTGCATTGTAAATAGATCGCAGGTACACGGAACAAAACATACCAATAATAATGTTTGTGGACAATGACATATGCATATATATAAACACCATGTCAACATTAGTCAAAGTAGACATGTTTTTGGATAATAGACTTCTTATTTATCTATTTTTAAAAGGCAATAACATGAAGGCTCAACGTCTGTTGCGCTCCGTTTACCTATTTTCTTGGGGCCATATTTGTTACACAGGCAGTTGTTTGGCTGCTTGCACTACTGGTTTGCTCTTAGTTGCTTGGTCACTCGCTTTCAGTTGCTGGCTTGGTTGCTTGCACAAATTATTCGATGACAATGCCTCTATACAAAAACAAAAGTGACTTTTATGATCCACTGGCTCTAGCAATGGGTGAACAACAGGCCTGAGTCAAATACTTTAATAGCTTAGCATGACTGAGTATTTAATGCTTTGTTTTCAATAGAAGCTTACACTACCAGTTACAGTTTGGACACCTTTAATGTATTTTTATTTTAGCCGTTTTATTCAAGTTGCGAATAGGTCTTAAGACATCAAAGGACTGTGTTACAAATCAACAGTTTGCTGCTAGTGCTCTGTGAAGTTATACGGTTGCCTGAAAGTTTGTGTACTCTTTAAATTGTTCTACATTTTTGCATAAATTTGAGCTTAAAAAGGCATCAGGTTTTCACACAAATTGTAGAAGTAGATAAAGAGAAACCAGTTGAACAAAGGAGCCACAAATATTTTATTGGTCATTTGTTTAATGAGGAAAATTATCCAGTATTGCAGTACACTCTGTGAAATGTATTTGAACCTTTGTTTTCAGTACCTAGTGTGACCCCATATGCAGGAATAACTTCAACTAAACATGTCCGTAACTGCTTATCAGTCCTGCACATCAATTTTAGCCTGTTCTTCTATACAGAACAGCTTCAATTTTGAGATATTGGTGGGTTGCGTTAAGGTCAGTACTTCGTCTTTGGGCTTCAACCAAAACATTAACTTCAGTCTTCTTAACCATGTGTACTTGGTCGTTATCCTGCTGCATGACCCACTTTCTTTTGAAATTCAAAGTGTGCTGAAATTCGGATAATAGTTTGAAGTTATGTTGGAAAAAAGAGATCCAAAGACACTACTAAAGTCGGTTAAGCTTGTTGATTTGGACCAAGTTGGACCAATGACCAATAATGAAGTGCACTGGCTTCAATCTATGCATTTTATGTGCAGATCTGAAATATGATAATAATAGTCTAAGGTAATCCCATGAATTGTCATGCACATGCATGTAGTATAATACAGTTAATACAACCCCAAATCAGAAAAAGTTGGGACAGTATGGAAAAAGAAAATCACAAAATAAATGCAGTGTTTCTTACATTTATTTGATATTTATTTCATTGCAGTCATTATGAACCCAAGATATTTCATGTTGTTAACTGGTCAGCTTTAATTTAATTTGTTGATATACATCCATTCTTGCATTTCAGGCCTACAACACATTCTAAAAAAGTTGGGACAATAAAGTATTTATCACAGAGGTACCTCTGGCACAGAGGATACCAAGTGATTTAGGGTTTCAGGTGTTATTTTGTCCCAATCGTCCTGCAAACACGTCTTAAGATCTGCACCAGTATGGGGTTGTCTTTGTCACATTTTGGTTTCAAAATTCTCCCCACACACACTTTTTTGGGGACAGATCAGTACTACAGTCAGGCCAGTCCCGTACCCGCACTCTCTTCTTCAGCAGTCTTGCCTTTGAAATGTGGGCAGCATGTCGTTTTGCATTGTCTTGTTGAAAAATGCATGGACTTCATTGGAAAAGATGACGTCTTGAAGGCAGCTTATGTTACTCTTTAAATTTTAATGTACTTTTCTGCATCAATGCTGCCACCACAGAAGTGTAAATGACCATTACCAATGGCACTGACCCAACCCCTTACCATGACAGAGCCGGGCATTTGGACTTGTTGCTGATAAAAGTCTAGATGGTCCTATTCATCTTTGGTCCGGAGCACATGGAATCCCTTTCTGATCTGGAATACTGATTTATCTGACCATAATACTTGTTTCTATTGTGTGATGGTCCATCCCAGATGCCCCTGAGACCAGAGAAGTCAACACCACTTCTGACCGTGGTCAACATAAGGCTTCTTTTTTGCACAGCATGATGTAATGTCAGCTTAAAATGACTTGTAAAAACAGTTTTGTAAATACAAAAACAGTGAGGAGGAATTTGTCTGTTCTTGGATTATTTGCATGAACAACCCTCTTCAGGTTGTGTTCCAGGGTCTCAGTTAAGTTTAGGTCTGGACTACATTTTTTTTAAAAACAATTTACCTGTTGTTTTCCTGTGTTTGGACCATTGCCATTTAGCATCATCTACATTCTACAATGGTGCTTGAAAGTTTGTTAATCTTTCTATTTTTTTCTCCATAAATATGTCCAAAAACATCAGATTTTCTAACGTGTCCTAAAAGTAGATAAAGAGAACTCAGTTAAACAAATGAGACAAAATATTATACTTGGTCATTTATTTACTGAGGAAAATGATCCAATATTATATATTAGTGAGTGGCAAAAGTATGTGAACCTTTGCTTTCAGTATCTGGCATGACCCCCCTGTGCAGTAATAACTGCAACTAAACAAAAAAAGAAGTGGTGCATTTCCATTAACGCACTGGTTTCTCAGTGTTTTCTTGAAATGGCCAAATGAACTTTAGGCTTCAGTAACTTTTAGCTTTCTACACATTTTATGTTCATAAACTTTGCTCATTGTGCCTTTGGTATGAACAGTGCTGAAGATCCTCCATTTGTAAACATTTTGTGGTATTGTGAGGTAATGATCACTCTGGACTTTAGAGATGTTTTTGTAGGCTTCTACACTGCCTTCTTGTTAGATCCTTGTACAGGGCATGGTTCAAAAGAACCGATCTTTCTTGAACACCTCATGTTTTAACAGATTGCTTCATTTAACATATTTCATCATGCGAAAGTTTGTGTAGTACTGTGCAAATATCTAATGTATATAATGATCCCTCAGTTTTTTTATTAGAATATAACCAGAAAATACAGGAAATTTATATGCTGTATTAAAAAAAACTCGCATACAAGGTCCAGGAGTTCAGGTACTTACATTTGCAGCATTTAGCAAACGCCCTTATCCAGAGCGACTAACAATTGATACAATCTTACAATCCAAGCAATTGTGGGTTAAGGGCCTTGCTCAAGGACCCAACAGTGGCAGCTTGGCAGAGGTGGGATTTGAACCCTGGACCTTCTGATCCATAGTCCAGTACCTTAACCGCTAGGCTACCAAAGTACTTGGGATCAACTGTCCAAAGAAATGGGGAGTGTGGAAAGGAGGTGAAGAAGAGAGTACAGGCAGGAGGATGGAGTGGGTGGAGAAGAGTGTCAGGAGTTGCTGTGTGACAAAAGGGTCGCAGCAAAAAGTGAAAGGAAAGATTTATAAAAGAGTAGTGAGACCAGCCTTGTTGTATGGCTTTAGAGACAGTGGCACTGACAAGGAGACAGGAAAGCAGAGCTGGAGGTGGCAGAACTTAAGATGTTGAGGTTCTCTTTAGGAGTGTCTAGGGTGGACAGGATTAGGAATGAGATCATCCGAGGGACAGCACAGGTTGGAAAAATTGGGAGACAAAATTCGAGAGGGAAGACTGAGATGGTTTGGACATGTGCAGAGGAGGAATAGTGGATATATTGGTAGGAGGATGTTGGCGATGGAGCTTGCCAGGCAAGAGACGGAGAGGAAGACCAAGAGGAGTTATTTGGTTGTGGTAAATGAAGATATGCAGGGAGTTGGGGTGAGAGTAGAGGACGTGGAGGACAGGGTGAGGTGGAAACGTTTAACTCGCTGTGGTGACCCCTGATAAAGGGAGAAGCCGAAACAAGAAGATTAAAAAAACTGAAAATAGGGAAAAACAGCTATTGGCTACAGTGGGAAGTGACCTCCCCTCACACTTGAGCAATAGTAGCATCTGGCAACTTTATCGGGGTGCCAAGTTGACCCTACAGCCTGAATCAGCTTGATCAGGAATGGTCTTTCTTGAAGGGTAGCATCCAAGAAACCACTCTTTTGGGGAGGTCACACTAAATACTGACTTTTGCCTGCAGAAGCCATTTTGTTCTGAAAATTCTCCTGTATTTTCTTTTTGTATTATATTAACTGAATAATAATTATCTATGGTCATTATACCGTTGCTAAAACAACAAATCTAACAGCAAGACTATTAAATTTGACTTTGTAATTGTTATGCATATTGTCTGTGTAGGATATACCACGAGTGAAGTTTTGTTCTTGATAAGCCATCTCAGAAACATACTGTAGGAATGGTCATGCAATGCTAAACTATTGTCCTACTTTCCCCCAGGACTTTCAGTACCTTAGCTAGTAGGGGCAAACCTAATAAGTCAAATTACTGTCATTTATGCTAAAGAAAAGGTTTGTTCAATACAACTTGGACAAGAATGGACAGGGAGAGTCTTTCACTCCCAAACCACCACAATAGATTTGATATTTGAAACCACTCTGCAAGGCTAGATGCATCCCTGTTGTCCTTAGCTCATGAGGTTTCTACCACCAGACTGGTTTCTGTGCTTGTTTTGTTAGTTCAACATTGACACAGCAGAGCAATCTAACACTGTTTGACACAGAGCAGCTAACTGTTATATGCTAGACATTGTATCCCTTGACTTTCTGCTGTGTATCCATGGTTACACTTGTAATCAATGATAAACCAACCATAACTGATGTCATTTGTGCTTATTCTGTTTCTAGGATGCACAATATGAATATTTTGCAGGCTGGTCAGCACCAGTGTCACCGTAGAGGACAATTCAGAGTCAAAACAGGACAGACCACAAGAATTGCAATATAAGCATCTTTACTTACTTTATATATCAGCATTAGCCAGTAGCACACTGACAAGGGATTCTGTGTATCCAGTGATACCTTTACATGTTTCTTTTGATAGAAGTCACATTTTGCATTCATTCCAGAGATAAAGTAACCTAGCTTAATGGTTTGAAATTCGTTTCAGCTGTAGTATTTAGTCCAGTGTGCATGTTCTCATAGATGAAGCAGGAAGGAAGGATGGAGCCGCAGGAGTTCCACTCACTTGCGATCATCAATCTGTTCCTCACTGCATTCGTCCACCACTTTGCCGTTGACCACAGTCTGGGTAACCACCTTCACAATCTTCCGTGTTCTTACCTCAGGTGCTTCTTCAAATGACAGAGATATGTCAGTGCTAAAATAGAAAAATGGCCGTCTACACATGACAGGTGACATTTCATTTATTGATTACTTACTTATTGGCGCTGCTATCTCTTTTACCCTAAAACACACACAAAACAACACCATGAAAATGTGATTTTATAAATTTTTTAAACCATTATGGTTACATACTGCCTTTTAGTTCTTAGTTTGGCTTCAATTTGGCCTTTTTAGTGCATGTAGAGTACAAGCAATTACTATTGACAATAAATTGGACAATAGTGAGGAATGATCATTATACCTGTTTACCCTAACATGCCTCATAGTTATTGGGCAGTTAATAAATATCTGAAACGGTTTTAAGTTCTGGCAGTGCCTCTTGACCGTATCTGAAAGAGGGGAGGCTGGATGGGAGTTCATGCCCCTACGCTGCGACAGATATATACATATACATCAAATAGACTCCCCTTGATCAGAAAAAGCAGGTTTTAAATGTGGAAAAAAAACGTACTAATTGGCAATCAATGCTAATTGGTTATTATTCTGTAAAATACTGAACAGTGGATGACTGGAATTGAGTAGAACCCTGTTGAGCTCTTATGGGATGAGCTTCACAGTAATGTCTGTAATGTCACTTTCTCGGATGACATGCAGACATCCAGCATTTAAGCGGACATGTCGGTTCGTTCAGCACGTGGCACTGCTTCGAGTTCAGTTCTTGTCACAGCATTCTTTCATCTGAACTTTATTCAGTACCTATTGCTCTTTCTCTGTGAGAACTATTTGCTTATTTTATGTGCTGTTGTAGTCTGTGTTGGACTATGCAAAGTGACTGCGTCTGTGTGTTGTTGAACTTGCACTTTAACCGTGCCTTTGGTATGGCTGTCTCTGCAACTGATCGTCTGGATCATTTCTCAAGCATGCTTGATGTCTAAAAGAGAAACAAAACTACAGGTACTCCCTGTTTTATGATGACCCGACTTACCATATATCGACTTATGAGGGAGTCATGTGGTGGGAGTCATGAGTGCTGAGAAATGTGATAAAAAGCCATAGATGTGCAAAAATTGTTTTGGGGTTTTTTCACCTTCCATACAGTATTCAATAAATCACATGAAATAGTCAACACTTTATTATAGAACAAGCTTTGTGTTAATGGTTTTACCCAACTGTAGTTTAATGTACGTGTTTTAAGCATGGTTAAGGTACGCTACACACTAGCGTGAGTGAGTGATGGTGGGAGTGATGAGAGATGGGAAATGTAATGAGGAAAAGCCGTTTTGAGCATGTTTAATGCAGGTTAGGCTACGATTATACAGTGGGGCAAAAAAGTATTAGTCAGTCACTGATTGTGCAAGTTCTCCTACTTAGAAAGGTGAGAGAGATCTTAAATTTTCATCATAGCTACACTTCAATCTATGAGAGACCAAATGAGAAAAAAAATCCAGGAAATCACATTGTAGGATGTTTTTAAGGAATTTAATTGTAAATTATGGTGGAAAATAAGTATTTGGTCAATAAATTTGGTTCAACTCAATACTTTGTAACATAATCTTTGTTGGCAAGACAGAGGTCAAACGTTTCCTGTAAGTCTTCACCAGGTTTGCACACACTGTGGCTGGTATTTTGGCCCATTCCTCCATGCAGATATGTACGTGTGTGTGTGTGTGTGTGTGTGTGTGTGTGTGTGTGTGTGTGTGTGTGTGTGTGTGTGTGTGTGTGTGTAAGTGTAAAGAGGTATTTAGTCAGCCACTGATTGTGCAATTTCTCCTACTTAGAAAGATGAGAGGAGTTCTGTAATTTTCATCATAGCTACACTTCAACTATGAGAGACAAAAATGAGAAAAAAATCCTTGAAATCACATTGTAGGATTTTTAAAGAATTTAATTGTAAATCATGCTGGAAAATAAGTATTTGGTCACCCACGAACAAAAAGATTTCTGGCCTGTAACAACTTTTCTTTAAGAAGCTCTTCTGTCCTCCACTCACTACCTGTATTAATGGCACCTGTTTGACCTCGTTATCCTTCTGTTATAAAGACACCTGTCCACAGTCTCAAAACAGTCCTCCCAACTCAACCATGGCCAAGACCAAAGAGCTTGTCGAAGGACACCAGGAAGAAAACTGTAGACCTGCACCAGGCTGGGCAGAAGAGTGAATCTACAATAGGCAAGCAGGTTGGTGTGAATAAATCAATTGTGGAAGCAATTGTAAGAAAATGGAAGACATTCAAGACCATTGATAATCTCCCTCGATCTGGGCCCCCACGCAAGATCTCATCTGTGGGTCAAAATGATCATGAGAACGGTGAGCAAAAATCCCCAGAACTACACCTGATGAATGACCTGCAGAGAGCTGGGACCGAAGTAACAAGGCTACCATCTGTAACACACTACGCCGAGAGGGACTCAGATCCTGCAGGGCCAGGCGTGTCTCCCTGCTTAAGCCAGTACAATGTCCAGGGCCCGTCTGAAGTTTTTTTGCCAGAGAGCAAATATGGATGATCCAGAAGAGGATTGGGAGAATATCATGTGTAGTATATCAGAACTTTTTGGTAAAACTCAACTCGTCATGTTTGGAGGAGAGAAAGAATGCTGAGTTTGCATCCCAAGGAACACCATACCTACTGTGAAGCATGGGGTTGGAAACATCATGCTTTGGGGCTGTTTTTCTTTGCAAAGGGGACAGGACGACTGATCCGTGTTAAGGGAAGAATGAACGGGGCCATGTATCGTGGGAATTTAAACCCAAAACCCCTCCTTCCATCAGTGAGAGCATTGAAGATGGAACGTGGCTGGGTCTTCCAGCATGACAGTGATCGCAAACACACCACTCGGGACACCGAAGGAGTGGCTCCGTAAAAAAAATTTCAAGGTCCTGGAGTGGCCTAGCCAGTCTCCAGACCTCAACCCCATAGAACATTTGTGGAGGGAGTTGAAAGTCCATGTTGCCCCAAAACATCACTGCTCTAGAGGAGATCTGCATGGAGGAATGGGCCAATATACCAGCTACAATTTGTGCAAAGCTGGTGAAGACTTACAGGAAACGTTTGACCTCTGTCAACAAAGGTTATGTTACAAAGTATTGAGTTGAACTTTTGTTATTGACCAAATACTTATTTTCCACCATCATTTACAATTAAATTCTTTAAAAATCCGACAATGTGATTTCTTGGAGTTTTTCCTCATTTTGTTTTTCATAGTTGAAGTGTACCTCTAATGAATATTACCCATATGTGATGGATTTAACAAAATTTTGAAGTATTTCTTTAATATAACAGTTTTGCTTCCGTACTTACATCTCCTCGCCTTCCAGCAGTCTTCTATAGGTGGCAATCTCAAGTTCTAGGTTTTGCTTGACCCTCAGTAGCTGCTCGTATTCAGTTTTGTTGCGTTGCATGTCCAGACGTAGTTGTGAGAGTTCGTCTTCCAGCTGCACCAGTGTCTTCTGCATGCGATCCATCTCAGTTGTGTATTTCTGGTTCGTCTCTGCCAGGTTTCCTTCTAGAACACTAACCTGGTAAGAAGCATATGATGTGTGATTATATGCCTTTAATAAATTATTGCTTGATATTTTTGTAAAACTACTAAAAGGATCTAGGGCCTTCAAAAATTGGTAGGATGCACGAATATTCACGGCATTTAACCCCCACAATGGAAACTTTAAGTAGACCTGTTCAACTGCTTGTTAATGCAAATATTTAATCAGCTAATCACATGGCAGCAACTTTTAAATTACATTTAGGTATGAGATCAAGAACCAGAACCTGCTGAAGTTCAAATTGAGCATCAGAATTGGTAAGAGAGGTGGAGTATTTCAGAAACTGCTGGTCTACTGGGATTTTCACACACAGCCATCTCTAATGTTTAAAGAGAATGACAGAAAACACCCAGTGAGGGCAGTTCTCTGGGTGAAAATGCCTTGTTGATGCCAGAGGTCAGAGGAGAATGGCCAGACTGATGGAAAGACAACAGTAACTCAAATAATCGCTCATTGCAACTGAAGTTTGCAGAAGTGCGTCTCTGAATGCACAATATGTCTAACCTTGAAGCAGATAGGCTACAGCAGCAGAACACAACAGCAGGTACAACTCCTGAACAGGCAACTGAGGCTACAATTTGCATGGGCTCACCAGAATTCGACAATAGAGGATTGGAAATACATTGCCTGGTCTGAGTCAGAATATTGCATAAACAACATCCATTGTATCAACAGTTCAGGCTGGTGGTGGTGGTAATGGTGAGGAGAATATTTTATTGGCACACTTTAGGACCTTTAATACTAGTTTAGCATCGTTTAAATGCTACAGCCTACGTAAATATTATTGCTGACTATGCACATCCCTTTATGACCACAGTGTACCATCTTCTACATGCCATGTCCCAAAGCTCAAAGCATGTCAAACTGGTTTCTTGAATATGACAATGGGTTCACTGTATTCAAAAATTCCACAGGCACTAGGGTTCCTTTGGGATGTGGTGGAATGGAGGTTGGGTCAGGTCCTGCCAGTGCATTCTGGCTGGTAACAAAATTTGTATATTCAAAGAGCCCCCATTAAACATGCAGGGCCTTAGTGGTTCCTGTGGTGACCAGCTCAGCAGTGCCAGTCTCTTTATTAGCCAGTTTAGCCAAGCAGTCAATCACTGAGTTTTTGAAGTTCTGTCCAATTAATTATCTAAGTTCATATCTCTTAAGTCTGTATCATGACTTTACAAGCTGAGCTAATAGACTGCAATTTTTGGGAGTCCTGAAAATGTGTGTTTTCTTTTGACCAGTGAGGTGTTCAACTAAAACAGCAGCAGAGAACCTTTAACGCTAGTTAACGTTAACAGTTAATGAATGCTTAACATGCCTTTAATCTGATCACAGTCGGATTTCTGCAGTTATTTAATTATTCAAGTGGTCATGTATACAGTGTACTTCGATCTAGAAATCATAGAGCTGGATTTTATTTCAGTAATCTGATTTCTCTTAGCACGTATACCATTTACCTGATTTCAATCAGATTTGGTAGACTGCTGTTGTGTGCAGAACGGCTAGTGGGGGGAAAAGCATGGTTGCCAGGTCCACTAATACTTATGGAATTTGTTTATTTGGGGCTTATTTAAATTAACCAGGAGGAATATACTTTTGTCAGATCTGGCAACCCTGGAGTTAAACGCAGCACCTGCTACACAGCTATCTAAAACTTTGTGGAGACCCTGCAACGCAATATATACTCAAGAAAATGAATAATCTGATTATTTAACATTAAAATTTAAGTTTACATCACATCCTTGTGAGATTTTCTGCTGGTCGCAAAGAAATAAAAATTCGGTTATTGCCTGGATCATGTATACCTGGAGGTTTCCCATTAGATTTGATCACACAAGTGCATGTATACCCGTTGATCTGATTATCCGTTGATCAGTTATCAGATTATTAAGTGCATTAAGCGCACTCAATGTTGGTGATAAAAAATAAAAATGGCATTTTTGTTAAGAATATGGCAGTGAGTGCATTTACATGCACTTAATAACCTGACACGGTTGTGACGTCTGCCTAAGGCTTGTCTTTATTTGGATTCTTTTTTTTTTCCATTGACTGGGACGGATTTTTTACGCAGGATCTAGTAACACCGGAATACAATGCGCCACGGAATTAAAGACCGCGAAACAGCTCTCGAACACCTTGGAGACTCTGAAATTCGGTACTCAAGAAAATGAAGAATTTGATGATTTAATATCAAATTTTGCAGTTTGTCACATCTTTCTGTGAGATTATTGGAATCCGATGACTGCCCGAGTCATGTAAACCCGGATGTTTCCCATTATCTGATTACTCAAGTGCTCGTTAATCAGATTACTGACAAAATCAGATTTTCTGCAGAATCATATTAAGAAATAGGGTAACAGGTATACATGCTATGAGTAATCCGATTACTTGGATGGAATCCAGCTGTCTATCGGATTTTTTTATCTGATTTCTGGATTGGAGTATGCTGTATACATGATCACTTGAATAATCAGATAACTGCAGAAATCAGACTGATTATCAAGTGCATGTAAATGCACTGTGTGTATCAAGACTATAGTAAAGTCCCACTCATGCCTGCCTGTGACAAATGCATGCAAGAAGCTAACCAGTCAAGCTATGTGCTATGCTATTGACAGAAGAAGATTTCCATCAAAGAAGATTAAACCTTATAAAACAGTACTGCACTTGAGTCACGTGCACTTCAGTTTCCATAAATAGTATCAAGTCTATGTATGAGGAAAAATATATGACACACTCCGTGTTTACAGTAAAGAAAGACCAACAGTGCCTGGTGAGTAGTGTAGCCTTTGGTCCATTGTGTAGGTTTGTTATCTATCAGTACCTGCAGTATTTCACTCTTTGCTGAGCAATATATCCTGCTGGGGTAAACACAGCTAATTACACTTTGTGTACACTCCATGGTGAACAGCAGATGTTTTAGACTCTTGTTTCCTGAGTAACTAAATAAAGTTCAGATGGGTGTTAACACAGACTGATTGAGGACTCTCAAATCATTTGGGTTTTCCATGGACTTTCATGTCGGAATGAACAGGGATGCAGTTTTTTATTTTATTTTAAGAAATTCTTCCAAGTTTGTGTTTATTTGTCAAGAAAGGGTAACGTTCATTAGGTGTACCTGCTTACGCAAGCTGTCCAACTGCACTTCCAGTCCCTGCAGGAACCGACGTCTCTCATTGAGCTCGCTCTGAGCATCCCGGAGAGCTTCGTTACTCTCCTTCACTTCTGACTGCAGTGTCTCCAGCTGACATGTAAAACAATCAATATTCTTTCATCCATGGGCAGCAATGATAAAATATGTGGGCAGTTCCTGCTAACCTGTATGCCATATAACCAAAAGTATTTGTTCCTTCGTACTGACCTTCTTCAGGTACCATATTTCAGCATCCTCCTTGTTCTTGAGAGCAATTCCTTCATATTGGGACCTAAGTTCAGCCAGGATAGCTCCTAGGTCTGCTCCCTGAGCTGCATCCACCTCTACAGTCACCTGCTCATTGGCCAAACGGGCCTTCAGCGCGTTCTTGTCCTACAGAGATTGAAGAGAAAGATGAGATGTGGTTTTAGAAGACTTTCAAAATTAATGGCATAATTAATCACATTCATTCATTTCATTTCATTTACCTCATTTAGCAGACGCCCTTATCCAGAGCGACTTACAATTACAATCTTACAATCCAAGCAATTGTGGTTAAGGGCCTTGCTCAAGGACCCAACAGTGGGACCCAACAGTGGCAGCTTGGCAGAGGTGGGGTTTGAACCTTGGACTTTCTGGTCCATAGTCCAGTACCTTACGCGCTAGGGTATCACAGTCCCTATCACACTTTTGTTCCTTGACCATGTGATGGTCTCATATAGGATGTGCTCAGCATGTTCCCCTAATCCCTATTCCTTACTTTCTACAGACTATATGTAGAGAACTCTTAGCCAATAGGGAACTTATGGGTATTAATGTTTTCTACTTTGCTCATTACTATGTGACAGTAGATTACACACAAGAGTCAAGTAAACAACATGCCAGACACATGATAAGGGTCACATACTGTTTTGTAAAAGTACCTAACGAAATACCCCAGTACTCATCATCAATTCATTCCAGAAACCACGTTGAGTGCCGAGTTTTTCCATAAGGAATAATGTCAATTAAATTAATCTGCTCCAGAATATCGACATTATATAAGGCATTATAAGTATTAATGCAATTGTATACTTAAACACTATATAAACACAGACAAAAATTAAAAACAATAATTAATTATCATTATTCTTTCTAGTTGGTTCAGAGTAATAAGGGATTTAGGTAGAATTTAACTCCCCAACACTGCTCTCATTATGACGCTTTCATAGTTTACAGAGGTGGTAAATACTTTAGTTACTGTACTTAAGTATTTCTTTTAGGTATCTGTACTTTACATCATTAGTTCTGTAACTTACTACTTTTTACTTTTACTCCCTACAACAAAAATCTGTTCCTTTTTACTCAGTACATTTTCAAAACAGGCTCGTTGATTTAGCTTTTATGAACCCATTTATGTATCTGTTTTATCTATCTATTCGGTTTTCTTTTTTGTTTAGGCAGTTCCCGGCAGGCATCAACTGGAGTGCAAATCGTAATCCTAGGTTTATACTGGACACATTTCACAGGCAATCATGGTGGCTCGTTTTGTAGGCTCTCACCGTGTGTGCTGCGCTTTTTGAAGGCCCTATTGCAGGTACGCCTTTACAGGCATTTACATTTACATTTACAGCATTTAGCAGACGCCCTTATCAAGAGCGACTTACAATTGGTACAGTCTTACAATCCAAGCAATTGTGGGTTAAGGGTCTTGCTCAAGGACCCAACAGTGGCAGCTTGGCAGAGGTGGGATTTGAACCCAGAGTCCAGTACCTTAACCGCTAGGCTACCACAGTCCTACAGCATTTATACTATATGAAGTCTATATAAGTGTCAGTGGGTTCGGTGAATTTTATTTCTGTGATGAATATAAAAGAGCACTTCTAAAAATATTGTTTAATTAGTAGTGTAGGGGAGTGCACTAAAAACGCATTGACAGAGTTTCGATGATAGAGAGTCAATGATAACCACTGTTTTGGTTAAATTTCTTGTTTTGCTGTATTACTGAGTATTACCATGTCTAGTTATGGGCAATTGAGCAGCATATATTAAAAAAAAAAAGTAGCCTGTATATTTTGGTTTCTCATGTCTGAAGATGTTTGTATTCTGTTTTTGCTGTGGTTAGCTAAATATGCTAATGTCATTTGTATGATTCTTTGTAGAGGATTCATGTACTCTTTCCCTCAATAAAAGGCATCAGAAATTGATCTAGAAAGGCTTTTATAGAAATACTTTTTACATTTTTACTTTAAGTACAATTAGTAGCATGTACTTTTATACTTGAGTAAAATATAGAAGCCATAGTCTAACCTATTCTTGTTATTAGTAACAGATTAGTAGGACTTATTCCACCTCTGATAGTTTACCCACCTCTCTAGTGGGTTCATTAACTTTCTGCCATGTCCATAAACAAATGGTTTGGTCCGAAATCTAGTGTAAAATCTAGTGGCCTTGTTAGAAAAGGGTAATCATTTTGGCTTTATAGTGTACATAGATTTTGCAGCACTATTTTATGGACTAGTGGGATATGTAATAGCATACATATTGTGTGCATACTTTAGTGTGGTTTCCTGTGATCTTTGTGCTTCTACCATTTTGATGATATGATCATAATCACCACACCCAACTGTGTAAACACACCCACCCTTCAGGATGTCTGTCTCTCTCTCTCTCTCTCTCTCTCTCTCTCTCTCTCTCTCTCTCTCTCTCTCTCCCTCTGTACATATCTTGTCTTTCTTTTTCTTTCTCTGTATATTTTGAAAACTACTAAAATAGCATAAAGGACTTGCTTTTGGTTACTAAGTTTAGTGTCTTAGGTGAAGGGTTACAATACAAGTGTGTGCACTCATCAATCTTGTGGTCAGTCTTGTGCTACTTTGGGTGTTCCCCTTCGACAGCTGGACAGCTTTCACTGATGACTCAGATACAAACATGTCACTCCCTTTGGCTTAATAATTGACTAATCAACTAAAATTTGTATAGAAAGTAATAAAAGACTAGTTTTGGTGTTTTCTGTTACGTGCCACAGAGTAATTTTCGAGCTTAATAAGCCTCACCTCTTCGTGGCTCTTTCTTGAGGAAATACAGTCCTCTTTCAGACTGTCTCAGGTCTCCGCGGAGGGATGCATTGATCTGATCGTGCTCTTGTTTAACCCTGCGCAAAGCAACCACAGTCCCTCTCCACTGACTGACAAAGGGTGGCCTCTGCCTCCCATCTGTATCAGAAGTAACAACAATAAAACAAATCAAGTCATGCGAATGCGTTTTCCTCCCGGAAGCTCTTTTTAATCACATGCCTAATAGTATATCACTGTCACTGTTACTATTTCAAGATGAATGGAAATAATAATAAGCCCGGACAGTGTTTTTATTTTATGTTCCAGCTGTGTATAATACTGACTTGATCCTGAAGTCATCTGCAGGCCAGCTTGCATTGTCACATTTCCCAGCATGACCCGAGCATTCTCCAGTGTCTTTTTCCTAACCTAAGCAGCACAGAAGTCATTAAGGTATCTCTTAACCATTGTCCTACATACATTTACAGACAAGAAATCCAACCTTCCTGAGCAATGGCATGAGCTTGAGCCAGCATGCCCTCGATGTTGTGAACTCTTGGGCATCCCCTCTCAGCATCAGCTCCTTGATCTTTGCCTCCAGGTCAGCGTTGGACTTCTCCAGAGAGCGCACCTTGCTCAGATAGTAGCCAGCCCTGTCTTGTGGACCCTGCATGGTTCTCTTTGTCGTTGGTGGTGTTCAACAGACAGGCTGTTAGGATATTTGAGGCCATTGCCCAACGAGAGAGATCGCGAAAGTGGAAACCGGGGCTTAGAGCGGCTTCTCGACTGCCCTCCGTCCCATTGATGAGATGGTCGAGAAAGAAGGGCTGGAGGCTTGAGTACGTACGCATGACATGCTGGAGGTCATGATGACAATGAGCAATGAGCAAAAAGAGTGGCTAAGGGAAAACACAGGTAGGTAAGCCCCATTAACACTACATACAGTACTGTGCAAAAGTCTTAGACCACAGTTACATTAAATATACCATTGTTATGAAGCAATATTAAAACCACTGAAGAAAAGAAATGCTTCTGTATGTCACAGTGGCAAGAGTTTAGTGTGGACCTTCCCCTTGAGTAGTGTATGCAGCATCTGGCAACTTGTTTCGGGCACGCCTGCCCAAGTCCCCTAGCCTTGGAAGCTTGATCAGGGACTGGTCTTTTTGTTAAAGGGTAGCACACAACACACAACTTTTTTGGAAGGGGGAACATAACTGAAAAGGCTGAAGTAATGTATTTAATATATATATTATATTATAGATATATATATATATATTATATATATATATATAGATATATATATATATAATTAGTACTAATATATACGTGTGGGTGTGGAAATTTTTTTAGGTCCAGTCATGTACCCAATATGTTACCCCTATAGTGACTGTATACCATTGCTCAAAATTTACATCAGAAATTTAATTGGGGGCCTACAGACTCTCAGCACCAGTTACTGCGTATATTATTGCCTAGTGTGAAATTTTTAGGTCCAGTCATTTACAATATGTTGATATAGTCATTATACCCATTGCTTCCCAAACATCAATCTTAATGTTGGCCTAAGACTTTTGCACAGGTATGGGATCTTTTTGCATCACAATCATATGTAATCTACACCAATTGCCCAATCTATATAGATACTATTAAAGAGATACAACAACTTGTGTCAAAACTTTTAACAGAAACAAATGTACACACACATGCATGCAGTCGAAACAAAAGCATTTGAAATATAGGTAGTTGTACTTACGCAGAGGCCTCTCCTAATAATACACACAATATACACAGTTGGTTAGACCCGCATGACCAGGTGTCGTTTATAGTGTCCGGTCCCGGTTCCGCCGGTCAGGTGAGTCCACCTGGGCGGGTTGCTGCTGGATCACTTCCTCCATACTGATGGCTACCACTCTCCAAAAACCAGCCACTCAGATTTTACTCCCACAACCTTGTCAAACACAGTTGCCTAATGCAATTCCTGGAACCTACATATCCCCATCTACTATTAGTATAAAACCACATAAGTTATTTTTTTATGAAACAATCTTGTTATCATCCCTAATGCCATTAAAGGCCACGAAAAACTCACAAAACAATTCAGAAACAATGCAAGAATGCAAACACAGACCAGCAGCAGTGTAGAACTGCAGTGCTTTTTTACATTTAGCCTCTTCAGATACTGCGCCCCCCGTCATTCTGATGGACATCATTGTGTGTGCTTTGCTTTGAGTCTTTCTGTTAACACCAAGTTATGACATCAAGTCAGCAACGTATGCATTTAACATGTCAGTCAAGCATGAAAATAAATATAATGTGTTTGATTTGAAGCGAAGAGGATGAGCATGAGCAAGTTTTATTTTTTTACCATATTTTTTTATCATTAACCCCACACATGTTATGAGCAGGTTGGCATGTGTCACCGCACAGTTCCACAGAAATTATCCTTGTTTGTTTCCCCTGCTTTGTTCGCTATCTGTGTCTGCATGGCTTTCCTCCGGGTACTCCGGTTTTTCCATCCACTAGTTCCACATAGACATGCAGATGAAGCTCAACTGGTGATCTCAATGGGTCGTTGCTCACTAGTTGTATCGTGTTATTTTCTTGCACGCCACTTACTTGTTTGCCATTCTTTTTTGGGTTCCCCCTTCACTGCCCCGAACTCCTGTTCAAGCTTGCGTCTTGCTGTTTAAGTCACCCTGTGCCCCCCTGTGCTGTGGACATGAGGCCCTGTCACCCGCGTTTCCCTACTCCATAACACCATCTCTATTTGAAGTCTTTACCACACCCCCGTGGTAACGTGGTTCTCGCATCCACATCTAGGGACCATTCATTCAATTCTTCCAACTGCTCGGTTCTTGCCTTATTTGCTATTTGCGCTTTCTTCTGCGTTTACACTAGAAACATCAATTGTTGTCTCGTTATTACTCTGCCAAATTAAACAGGTCATGTGAGTCGCCCACCGCCGCACTCCCTGTCATTATGTCATGATTGTCCATATATTTTTTCATTCAACTTGTCCCATCTCCACCACGCGCATCCACAGTGATTCAGATATCCACAAGATCCCTCATGAAGATCTCTGCCGTTTTTATCATGTTTTTTTCTTTATTTTATATCATCTACAGTAACTCGTTATCTCTTAGTGCATACACAATGTCTCCCCCATGGGTCCTAAAAAGGTTAGTTTATAAGAGCCAACAACAAAGCAAAAACAGGAACTGAATCCTCCAGAACACAGGCTGCAGTTAGTTTAGCAGCTCTGCTAGCGCCCTGAGTTCACAAAGAGTAAGAGTTCTTGATTTATTTTTCACTTTCAATTCATTACTCAATAAATTACACGAGATCTTTCAATATTACATATCTGTAGTGGCAAAACTATGTGTACCTTTGTTTTCAGCATCTGGTGTGATGACAGACAGGTGTGCTGAAATTTTCTTGTAGAATTCCTGGCATAACTCGGAATTCTTTTTCGATCATTGATGTTAAGCCGAAGAAAAAACATGAACCTGGAAGTGTTTTTCTTGTTCCAGACATAAAGCTTCTCAAATAAACCTAAAGGTTCTCAAACCTTCCAGAGTAAACCATCTCTAAAACATTTTTCCAATAACCATCTGACTTGTCCATGTCCCATGTGATCTATAGCAATTTTCTTTTCGGGGAGCGCTGGTTTCTGCACATCATAGTTGTTCAGTGTTCCTCTAATGGTGGACTCATGATCTTTAACATTAATATATGTGAGACAGGCCTTTAGTTGCTTAGAAGTTACCCCCGGTTGCTTTGTGATCTCACAGACGTTTACACACCTTGCTCTTGGAGTCCAGTCTTCATTGGTCAGCCACTCCTGGGAATGGTACCAATGGTTTTGAATGGTCTGAATGTGGATTGGTGGAGTCCAAACTGTTTAGAGATTATTTTGTAACCTTTTCTATCCTGTAGAGCACCAACAACTCTCTTCTGGCGTCCTCAGGAATCTCTTTTGTTCGTACCATGATACAGTTCCGCAAACGTTGTAAAGATTGGACTACGACAGATCCCTGTTATTTAAATACCAAAGTGTGTCCACTCAGACCTGATTGTCATATATTTGATTGCAAACTCCTGATTTTAGTTTCACATTTAAATTACCTGTTAGTCCTAGTCATTCACATACTTGTCAATTTTGCATGTGTTATATAATATTGGATCATTTTCCTCAATAAATAAATGAATGAGGATAGGATGTATGTAAAATGTTGATGTTTATGTTAATGGTGATAAGTTAATGGTATTCCCATTACTTGACCATGTGAGGCATCTGTACTTATGGTCTGTGTCCAAAATGGTCCCCTAGTAATTATTCCCTATATTTTACATACCATATGTAGCACTGTTAGCCTTTATGTAACAACTGTAAACAAATGCAGACATTCCCTTATATGGCTTTTTTGTTCTTATACAGTATTGTTCTGGTAATTGCTAATGTTTTTTTTGTGTGTTTATTCAGTAATAAATGCATTCTGAATCTTTTGTTGGGACTGTGGTGGCCTAGTGGTTAAGGTGCAGGACTATGAACCAGAAGGTCCAGGGTTCATATCCCACCTCAGCCAAGCTGCCACTGTTGGGTCCTTGAGCAAGGCCCTTAACCCACAATTGCTTAGATTGTAAGGTTGTATCAATTGTAAGTCGCTCTGGATAAGGGTGTCTGCTAAATGCTGTAAATGTAAATGTAATGTTGTCTACTTACAGTGGTGCTTGAAAGTTTGTGAACCCTTTAGAATTGTCTATATTCCTGCATAAATATGATCTAAAACATTATCAGATTTTCATACAAGTCCTAAAGGTAGATAGAGAGAACCCAGTTAAACAAATGAGACAAAATTATTTTTCTTGGTCATTTATTTATTGAGGAAAATGATCCAATATTATATATTAGTGAGTGGCAAAAGTATGTGAACCTGTGGGGTTAGCAGTTAATTTGAAGGTGAAATTAGAGTCAGGTGTTTTCAATCAATGGGATGACAATCAGGTGTGAGTGGGCACCCTGTTTTATTTAAAGAACAGGGATCTATCAAAGTCTGCTCTTCACAACACGTTTGTGGAAGTGTATCATGGCACGAACAAAGGAGATTTCTGAGGACCTCAGAAAAAGAGTTGTTGATGCTCATCAGGCTGGAAAAGTTAACAGAGCCATCTCTAAAGACTTTTGGACTCCACCAATCCACAGTTCAGACAGGTTTGTGTACAAATGGAAGGACATTCAAGGACCATTGTTACCCTTCCCAGGAGTTGTCCGACCAACAAGATCACTCCAAGAGCAAGGCGTGTAATAGTTGGTGAGGTCACAAAGGACCCAGGGTAATTTCTAAGCAACTTGAAGGCTTCTCTCACATTGGCTAATGTTAATGTTCATGAGTCCCTCCATCAGAAGAACACGAAAAACAATGGTGTCGCATGGCAGGGTTGCAAAGGAAGAAAGCCACTCCTCATCCACAAAGAACATTGCTGGACAAGCCAGAAGGCCTTTTAGAAGAATGTTTTGCTGATGGATAAAACCAAAATAGAACTTTTGGTTTAAACGAAAAAAGGCATTATGTTTGGAGACAAAGGAAATACCACTGCATTCCAGCATAAGAACCCTTATCCCATCGGTGCCCCACAGGTGGTGGTAGTATGGACATGGTTTTGAGCTTGTTTTGCTGCATCTGGGCCCAGACGGCTGGCCTCATGGATGGAACAATGAATTCTGAGGTTGCTATCTGAGAATTTAAAGGAAAAATGGTCAGGAAATTGTCCATGAATGAATCTCAGAGAAGGGTGGGTAATGCAAGCAGACAACGACCCTAAGCACAGACAAGTCGCCCCACTCCCCCCCTCCCTGCTTCCTCCTCTCTTTCCCGCACCCCCCCCCCATTCTTCTTTTTTTCCCTCCTCTTTTCCCCCACCCTTCCATCCCTTTCTTCCCCTTTTTTTTTTTTTTCCTTTTTTCTTGCCCCCCCCCCCCTCCTCCCCCCCCACCTTTTCTTTCCTTCTTCCCCTCTTCCATTTCCCCACCCCCCTTCCTTTTCCCCCCCCCCACCCCGCTTTTTTCATTCTACCAAAGAATGGTTAAAGAAGATACTAAAGTTATGAGTTGTTTGGGAATGGCCAAGTCAAGTCCTGACCTTAATCCAATTGAAATTGTGTGCAAGGACCTGAAGCGAGCGTCTAATGTGAGGGCAAACCCACAACCATCCCAGAGCTGAAGAGTTTCTGTATGGAGGAATGGGCTAAAATTCCTCAAAGTCGGTGTGCAGGGACTGATCCAACAGTTACAGGAAACGTTTAGTTTGCAGTTATTGCTGACAGGGGGGGTCACACCAGATACTGAAAAGCAAAAGGTTCACATACTACTCACTAAAATGTATATTGGATCATTTTCCTCAATAAAATAAATTACCAAGTATTAATATTTGTGTTTCATTTGTTTAACTGGGTTCTCTTTATCTACATTTAGGACTTTCCGAAAATCCGATGATCAAGCACCACTGTATGACATTGTGGTGTTTTTAGAAAAAAACAACATCTTTAGTCTAGACAAACTCAAGACCATTGGGCAATGAATGTAGGTAAATATTGTAATCATTGCTCACAGCTATGGATGTTGATGTTTTGAATGTCAGGGAGTGTGTGACCCCACAATCAAGACCTAAAAAAATCTGCCTATATTCTAGTATTACTGAGCTAAAAAGTACAGAGTAGTGGCTCATCAGTACCTAGCCATTCATCGAGTCTATAACATTGAGTTGTATGTATGTATTGTAAATTACAAAAACTTATATGAGTCAGTCTTGTAGAACCTGCTTAATGCGCAGGAAAGTTCGCATTTTTGGGTCCTTCTAAAAGAAAATGTGCAATTACATGTATACAGATACAGAGTGTAACTGTACCCGAAACTACGTGGTTGTGTGGGAATCACACCGGGAATGGCTCTTAGACAGAAGCAGTAGCCAGGGGGAAACTAGAAACATAGACAGGCAGAAAAAGCAGAAAGACTAAAACCCCTGAGAAATCGGTTTAGTCAGGGAGGAGCACTGATCACCTAACAGTTCTATCCATGGCACAATTCTTGACTTGCAGTTGTGCCCCATGTGACTCTGAAACACTGCAGGTGTCAAACTGCTTCTTCACACACAGGTAGGACAATAGCTGTAAGAACTGATTGCATTTGGTTTTCAATTTGTAAGCGCAAAATAATGAAGTTTCCGGTACTATCTGTGATGGGTGGCACAGGGGTGCAGAGTTTTAGCACAGTCGCCTCACAGCTCCAGCATTTGCGGTTTTGAGCCAAACTCTGACTCCACCTGTGTAGAGTTTGCATGTTTCTCCCCATGTTCAACATAGGAAACCCTAAGTACTCCGGTTTCCTTTCACATTACAAAGGGACATGTCTGTTTGGTAATTGGGCGTTTTCCAAAGTGCAATTACTGTGTGAGTGGTTGTTGCTGTGTATGTGCCCTATACGGTGTACCCTGTATAGGGTTGTTCCTGCCCTTGCGCCCTGTGGACGCCAGCTAAGCCAGAATTAAGCGGATAAGAAAATGAATGATGAATAATATCTGTAACATTTTCCTCTCCTGGATAGGTCATTGGTAAGCAGCACTTGTTCATCATGGTGCTCTTACTGCCGACCGTGTGGGGAAATGAAGGAGGGAGGTTGTGTTACTGTTCCTGATCCTGGACTGGCATTCTTCAGCATGGTTTAGTAGCTCCTTGCTCTAAGTTAACACTAAGTTTAGCTTGCTTACTTCTAGGTTATGAGTAGAACCATTTATATAATAAAAAATGTAACAATAAGAGAGTTTATGGACGCCACTGTGAGCGGAACCAAGCGCTAAAGTGACCAGTTTTCAAATACAGAGGACAAAAAGTGGTTCATAAAAGTGAAAAAATATCTTTAGAGGACCAGAAAAACGAAGTACCAGATAGAAGAAAACACAACAAATACTGAGCACTACACTTGGAGGAAACAACAACACAGCACCACACAGGTCCAAAATCAAAGATGAGTTCAAGTGCAGCTTCAAACGTTGTATATCGCTAAAAATAAAACAACATTGCTAGTAGCACACAAGCATTAAACTCCCAGCACAATGAAAATCATTTGAAGAGATAAAACACACACAAACTGAACGAACTGAAGCTGAAGACTCGATGTCACACAAAGAAAGATCAATGATGCAGGCTTAAATGCTGCTTTTCTGATAAGTGCAAAATTACATTTGCTAGTAGCTGCTAGTACTCTGGCAAGGTGGAATTTTACATTTAGGATTAATTATTTGCATGTTTTTTTACTGTCCTTCTGTGGTTAAAGTTCACTTCTTGTTCAACCTAAAGCTGTAGGCTTGATGTCATCCAAGGCATGATGTAAGAATCAAAGGCAGACATCAGGAATAACAGTTACAGAAATGAAAATGAGTCCAGCCAAACTAAATATACATACATATTCAAAATACGTAGTGAAAAAGTGCAGTAATCACAAGAATATCAACTGATAAGTCAAAATAGGACCAAAACATAATACATAGTGTGATTAACATTACAACTGCATGTCATTGTTCTGGCATTTATGAGCAGTAAGTGACCCATTCTTGTAGACAACTTGTTGAATGTGGGGAAAAATGTTGAGGCTTAAATACCTGAGCAACTTTAAATGAGAGGTCAAAATTGCTATGGTCAGATTAATGGGTCAGAGCATATCCAATACCGCAAGCCATGCCACACTGCATACATTGTTCTGGAATGGTTTGAGAGAACTTGACGAAGAGATCAAGGTATTGCCCTGGCCTCCCCAAATTCCCTCAGACCTCAGTCAGATCAAGCAAACTTGCAGGAATTGAGGTCTTAGTGCCGGACACCACAGGAGACATTCAGATGTCTTGAAAACATTGGTAGGACAAGGGAAAGTGTCTAAGATGTCAGGACAGGAAAGTGAAAACAGTTGTTTTCTTAAGAAAATAAAAATGCTCAACAAAATTATATATAAAGCAATAGTTAATGTTTGTGACAGACACAGAAAGAAATTGGCTGAATTGGAATGGGATTTGTATATCGAAGAGCCAAATGTACACCAGCACTAACACCTACACAGAAGAAAACCAGGGGCTCTATTCACACTTTACTTTGAAATAACAGTCATTGGTTATTTCTGCTTATTTTACACTAATCACAAACACACACATTTACTTGCTTTAATTTGTTGACAGTTTATTTACCACTCTGGTCATTTCTGAAGGTTGAGTTACTTAATCTATTTTATAGCCTATGAACTGGAGAAAATTCTGCTCTGCTGTTTTCAATTACTTTGATTGCCTCCATGTCTATTTAACTGATGGAGGTGGTTCATATGTGGCATTCATTTTGGGCTTTAAGGCATTGTTGCTCTGGGTAGGAGATGTGAGTGCTCAACTGCAAACTTTGTTCCTGCACAATCTAATCGGTTGAGTTTCATTAACTCAGTTATTCAGGGTTTGTAGAACATTTCTTCCGCCATTTTCTCCTCTGCTTTAGAGAACTGCTAAGCCTCCGAAAAGTCTTTCAAAACGGTTTTTCACCTTTTTTAGTGGTAAAAATGCTTTATGAATAACGTTTATCTTTAATAGGATCTACTCTTAACTTTAAGAGGGAAACACCCACAGTTCTAAGCTTTTTCTTAGAATTTTGCCACTAGGAGCTGCTCTCAACACTAAGAATCTTCATGGATACAGTCCCAGGTTACAGTGGGCTAAAGAGAAGCAATCATGGAGTGTGGATGACTGTTTGAAAGTGATATTCAGCAATGAATCACGAATCTACGTTGGCCAAGGAGATGAAGCTGGAACTTGTCTGATACCGCTCTGATGAACCGTATGAATTGACTTCCTGAAGAAAACAATTAAATTTCCGCATTCATTTATGATATGAGGTTGCCTGCGGGGAAATGGCAATCGTTACTTTAACAGTCAGTGCACATTGAATATTTGGACACGTTTGTCTTTTCATCTGTTGTATATATATTTGTTGCCATATATTTGATCTATTTATTTCATACAGGCAAAAAGAGCTGTATGAAAAAAAATTACGCAATTTTTGTCAGGTGTAGTAGATTCTATAGATTCATAGAATTCATACAATCTGAGCTGTTTGGTGGAGAGCCAAGAGTATATTAAACAAACAAAAAATATTAGATGTTTTCTGGCACGTATCACAGAAAGTTGTGTTTTCTCAACTACCCACTGAAGTTCAAACAGAGCATCAGAATGGGGAAGAAAGGTGATTTAAGTGACTTTGAACATGGCATGGTTGTTGGTGGAAGACTGGTCTGAGTATTTCACAAATTGCAGATCTACAGGGATTTTCATGCACAGCCATCTCTAGGGTTTATAGAGAACGGTCCAAAAAAGAATATTTCGTGAGTGGCAGTTCTCTAGGTAAAAAATGCCTTGTTGATACCAGAGGTCAGTGGTGAATGGCCAGTGTGGTTTGAGCTGATAGAAAGGCAACAATAACTCAAATAAGTAACTGAAGCAGATGGGCTGGAGCAGCAGAAAACCAAACTGGATGTCACTCCTGTCAGCTAAGAGGCAACTGAGGCTACAAGTTACACAGGCTCAACAAAATTGGATAAGAGAAGATTGAAAAATTGTCTTGTTGATGCCAGAGGTCAGTGGTGAGTCTTGATTTCTGTCTCAATATTTGGATGATAGGTTCAGAATTTGGCATAAACAACATGAAAGCATGGATCCATCCTGCTTTGAATCAACGGTTCATGCTGCTGGTGTTGGTGTAATGGTGTGGGGGATTTTTTCTTGGACTTGTTAATATCAACTGAGCATCATTTAAACACCTCAGCCTACCCGAGTATTGTTGATGACCATGTCCATCCCTTTATGACCACAGTGTACCATCTTCTAATGTCTACTTCCAGCAGGACAACGTGCCATGTCGTAAAGCTCAAATTGTCTCTACTGGTTTCTTGAATATGACAGTGAAGTCACTGTATTCAGATGGCCTCCACAATCACCTGACCTCAATCCAACAGAGCACCTTTGGGATGTGGTGGAACAGGATATTTGCATCATGGATGTGCAGCCAAAAGACCTGCTAATTCTGAAAAATACTACCATGTCAATGTGGGCCAAAATCTGAGGAATGTTTCCGGCACCTTGTTGAACCTATGCCACAAAGAATTAAGGCCACTGTTGCAGCACCAGGAGATGTTCCCCTTTCCGGTTTTCCCATGTCATGCCAATGTATGATGCTAATGATGGCCAGATGCACTGCCAGGATTCAAACCTGTGACAATGAGGTGGGAGGCATCTAGCTGATAGTTGTGCTGTTTATTTTTCCAAGATTTTTTGGATGTACCTATATGGAAAAACCCTCTTATGATGATGTGGATCAATGATGTTTTACATACTGGGCACTCCAAAGATTTATGTTTTTATGTTTCTTCTGTTAAAGCCAGTTACAGTGACTATACGTGAAGAATCAGATTGCAGTACTTCTACCGGTACTAATCATCTACTGCTTGTATGTTAGGTCACTTTGTTCAAGATACTTATGTGAATTCTGTCAGGAAATTGTGCAGATAAAAATCCTAAAATCAGCTAGCAATGTTAGACCTGAGGGAGGAATACTTTTCTTTCCCTGATCCTCTCCGGATATTTGTCCCGACTAGGCGGCATGAACCAGACAAAAGCAAGTGAAACTGTTCTTGTTGCAAACGTAATGACGAGAAACAGTAGTTCATTCTTACGTGGACAAGAATCAACCTCAGGTTGACCTCAGTTTATGAGACATTAAAATGAACAGATCCGATTTAAACCCAGGATTGTTATGAGGGGGAGGCATAACGGGCTGGAGTATGCATTTTTAAGCAGAGGTGGATAGATGCATATTCTATGTGGGAGCACACTGCAGGCGTGTGGGAACATGTTTTAAGTGAGGGGACTGCCAGTTAATATGAAGTGTAAAATTCTATCCCTGTATTGATCAATAATGGTTCTCTCTCTCTGTCTCACACGCACACAGAAGTTCTGAACCAAATACCCTAAATTAAAGATGCTGAATAAACAAACTGCATGGCAATTGCATGTTACCTGTAAAGCCATGTCTTGCCTGGATTTACAAAGCACCAAACATGGCCTTGGATTCCAGGGTGTTGCTGAGTGTCTAATGAGGGATAGTACATCCAGTCTGGGAAAGGGAATTTTCCTCACAATGATGATGATTTATGTAAAACTGTTTTCAATTACACTTATTTCTAATACGGTTTCACTAAGCGGAGCACACAAAGTATAGCTACAAAATATCACAAAAAAAATTCACGTCATGTTCCAGATTTTGACGGTTTTATCTCTCTTGTTTGTAGTTATAACAGAAAACACAGAAATTAAGTCAATTTTTGAAAGACTATTGATGTCTAAACGGTTTCCAATTGCGGAACGATCCAGATAACGTTTTTTTTTTCAGCGAGTCGAATCATTTGAGTCGGTTCAATGAAAAGATTGATTTAAATTGTCATTATGCAAGATTAACCCGCAGCCGTTTAGAAATGTTTGCAAAATAAAATTGTGAACTAATTAATAGTCCAACAGAGTTGTTAATAAACGACCTGCATCTAGGTTTGTCTGAAAGAGACTCATGAAAGAGATAGCAGAGAATCTTATTCAAATAATCGCTCGTTTTAACAAACGGAGAGAATTCAGGCAAATTCAGTCCATTTCTATTTGCTGTTTGCTGATGTCCTTAATCTACACTCAGTCAATGTGGTTTCAACTTTAAATAAATTTGGTAACTCCCGAATTACGAAACGAACGAATGATGACGATGCCGATTCGTTCAAAGGAACCAACTCTTTCGCACTTGACTCCCTCGCTATCTTGTGAGATCGCTGCTGGGTTTCGACCTCCCTTGTAACCCGATCCCGCACTTCGCAGTTCAGTAAAACGGGGTTCTTCAGCAGAACTTTGGATGTGTTGTGCACTGCAGGGTTTTGCTTTCAGTGCCTTCCTTTCATTTGGCTTTGCAAATCATCTTAAACGAACTACTGAGAGGAGCTGAGAAGATCCTTAAGTGTGCATCTGCTTCTGAGAGATATCTGGGGGATTCTCTGTAAATATCCTACAATGAAAGGCAAGTAACAGACTTTTAACTCTGAAATATTGACTATTGAATTGATATGCATGCTTCATATTGATACCCTTTGAATTTTGTTTTTAGTAGTGACCAGTGTTGTTCTCCTGTGGTCGTGCACTTTGCTGCTGGAATGGAATTCTTGCCTGGGTGAAGAGACCTCACCACCATCAAAAAGTGGTGAGTCGATGTGCAGAATACTTTCTAACCCGTGCAAGTGTTTCAGCTACATGTTATTTCTTCTAGTACAGGCGTTAAGTATTAAGTAGACCTTAATGAGACACTGGAAAAATCCCGTTTGGGCGCACACAATGTTTATTTAATTCCAGCTGCCGGGAATTTAAGAGAACGATCTTTTCCTGACGTTGTTTACGTTCATGCACCACTGAACATGTTGCTGTTTGTGCTTTCAAATAAGTAATTTAAAGTCAGTTGTTCCATTCACACATTTCCCGGCAGAAATGCTGACTTCATTCTTATCTGGCTGTTTAACCCTGTGCTGGTATGTGCCATGTAGAAAGCATGTCTGGTCTTGAGTGAGACAAGTCCACAGTATCTGGATCTGTATGCACTCAGGTACTGACATTTGACTCCAGCATAGCCCCACGGGGTTGAATGCAATCCTGTGGTTGTTCTAGACCATTTGAAGTGGTGGTGGTGGTGGTGGTGATGGTGGCGGTGATGGTGGCAGTGATGATGGTGGTGGGGGGGCTGGGGCTAGGGCCAGGGGCTATGTTAGAGGGGCCAATTCCTTTCTACCTAAATGTGCATTAAGACCATCAAACTCACTCCTCATTTAGGGTAGCCACAGGGGGGCCAAGCTTGTGGTGACAGGTCCACAGGCCCTTGCTGCCCCCTCTCAGAACTACCTCTGGTTGAATGATCGATATATAGCGCACTCTTACTGCACAGGCCCTTGCTGCCCCCTCGATCTCCATCGATATATAGCACACTCTTACTGCTTATGGATGGAAATTTTTGGCACTCAGTTGTACCCACTAAACAGTAAATTTACTTCCTCCAAAGCAAGGATCCCACAGTTATGTTTCACTATACAAAACAAACAGAACTGTTCTACAATGATGAGTAAAGCGTAGTATATTCAAATTAAAATTCTGTGATTTCTTGTGTCAAGAGAACAAAAAAAAATCATTCAGTTCTCATCAGGTCCTAAAATAGTAACGAAAAATAACAAACTTCCAGTAATGCACATAACTCTTTATCTACCACAAAATGTAACCAATACACAGCAGCCATGGTCGAGAAACTACCCTTGAGGTCTGTTAACCAAAAATGTACTTTATTCACAAAAAATGCTTCAGTTGGGAATGTTTGAATAGCAGCAGCCCTATTTCCATGATTTATCCTTTGCTAGAGCATGCATACTTTTGCATAACCTGTTGACCTTTATTAATAGGCACAAAAGCATGACATCTCCCACTATTGCTATCATATCAGCACTAGGGTTGCCTTGTCACAAACCATTCAGATTTTCCACAGCAACACGGCAGCATTCTTAGCCATGCTTTGCTCTGTAACTTACAAATTTTTCTACAACTTACAATTATATCACCTCATGTGGGTAGGCTGTTGTGTCTCAAACTAGGTAAATTGTTGTAAATAGCAGGTCAGTTCATGATTGAAATGAATGCTTCATTGTGGTTTTGGATTCTGAACTACTGATTTACCCCTTTTTTGTTTTGGCTGTTGTTGAAATCTGACAGCTCTATTTTTGAATTAAAGGAGCTTCCAGTAACTGCAATTAATTCCGAGAACATGCCATAGACAATCCTATACTCCTTGACTTGCAGTTAGCTGTAATTACTACTAAAACATGCCCTACAGCTAGGTTAAGTCATCACTCCACTTACACAGTTATTCCTGTTAACCAAATGAAGCCAATCAGCCAACACTTATTTGAGGGGAGAAGCTTATGGACTTAATTATATCATTATGTTACGATAATGTTTATCACTTGTTTTAAACCAGCTCTTTACGTTTGCATATGAAGTTTTTGACATGGGTTTATTTGTAATGTTTATTTCTGTGGTTAGAATCATTTTATTCTTGAGCATATAATTGTGTAATTTGTGACATGATACAGCTAAGTATGAAATTCATATTTTTAAAGGCATAATTGATGAAATGGTTACATCATTTTACACTAATTAGTACAGTGGTGTCTCGGTTCTCGACCCCTTCGGAAGTTGTCGAATTCGGTTCTCAATGGATTTTGACTAGAAAAATTCGTCTCGGTTCTCGTCATTTGCTCAGTACTCGGCACACTTGCTTAAACTTGTATGAGTCGAGCCACGACTCGTTTCAGCCGAAAATCAATTCTTGATTCACGATTCAATACACAGTGATTCAGTGATTCACATTCACAATAGCTCTCCCTCGGTGAAGATCTCAGCTGAGTTTATCTTGTTTTTCTTTATTTTTACATCCACAGTGCTGTATTCCTAGTGCAAATGAAGTTCCCATGGGCCCTAAAATGGGTAGTTATAACAGCCAACTGAAAGGAAAACAGGAATTTAATTCTCCCAAACACTTTCAGGCTGCAGTTAGCTTAGCAGCTATGCTAAAAGAGTAAGTGTTTTACTTATACTTTTCAGTGTCAATCCATTACTCACTAAATTACATGATATTTTCAACACGTGATTATAAAATAAGTTTTGTGGTAATGATTTTAGCCAACTAGGTTTATGTACAAGTGTTTTCAACAATAAGGACGGCTCTGCTATGATACAGTATAGACTATATCAAACTCTTTGGTTCATGATACTTATGATGGATTTGTCGAAACTTATCCCCATCATAAATCAGGGAGCACCTGTATAATACAACTCCATTAATGCATATAATGCCTTATACAGTGTGGATTTTCTGGGGATCTGGAACGGGTTCATTCAATTCACATTATTCCTTACAGGAACAATTAACACGGTACTCGTCATTTAGGGTTCTCGACAAGCCTTCTGGAACAAATTAATGATGAGAACTGAGGTACCACTGTATTGTGTTTTTATAAAAGTGTTTACGTATAAATTAGATTACTTGGAGAAGTCCTATGAGGAACGTTTGACAGTTTGAATGACACTTTTGCAACTTTCAGACTATCCTGGTGTAAAGCTGAAGAAGCATCTTCAGACATCAATCATGACCTATTAACTAACAACGCTAATTAACCAAATTACAGCACCATTTAAAGACCTCATTACATTCTGTGAAACAGAATGGTATGATAATGAATGTTGACCGGACATCACCATAGTCACATAGTCTTGTTATGCTACTGTAATGTAAACATAAATGGTATTTTCACAAGAAAACTGTGTGCAAACGATACATAAATGATTCAGAGATGCCGCTGAAACGCGTGTGATTAATAATTGAATGTATTGCACTTTACATATTTGGCCACTTTACAATAATCTGATCATAGTCGGATTTCTGCATTTAGTGGTCATGTCTACAGCATACTCCGATCTAGAAATCAGATTAAAAAATCCGAAAGAGAGAGCTGGATTTTATTTCAGTAATTGGATTTCTCACATCATAAATATACCCATACTATGATTTCAATCGATTTATTCAGTTTGCGCAAGCACGCAAATGTAACACAAGAGTGTAACATGGGTGCCAGGTCCTCTTATTCTTAGAGATTTTGATACCTTAGTTTCCATAGACCTCGCTGGGTTTTAACTCGCGGGATCTGGCAACCCTGGAATTAAACACAGAAAGCACTAAACAGCAGGTAGAGCACGTTGTGAAGACTCAAACACAGTATATGCTCGAGAAAATGATTAAATTGTTGATTATTTGATTATTTAATATTAAAGTTGGAAGTTTACGTCACATCTTTTTGTGAGATTATTGGCTGGTTGCAAAGTAGAAATCCGATTATTACCTGAATCATGTAAATCTGGAGGCTTCCCACTATCTGATTACTCTAGTGCCTGTATGGTTGTTGATCAGATTACTGGCAAAATCTGCAGCTAACGGATTATTACGTGCATGTAAACACTCAGTGATTGAAACGACTGATAGTTTTGTTTGACAGAAACTAAAAATGCATTGAAAATGTTCAGGCAATGGGGGACAAAGGCATACTACTTACACTAGAACTCTGGTAGCCTAGTGGTTAAAGTACTGGACTATGGACCAGGGTTCAAATCCTGCCTCTGCCAAGCTGCCACTGTTGGGTCCTTGAGCAAGGCCCTTAACCCACAATTGCTTGGATTGTAAGACTGTACCAATTGTAAGTCGCTCTGGATAAGGGCGTCTGCTAAATGCTGTAAATGTAAAATGTAGAACAGGCATGTACACTTACTGACACCATTTACAACTTGTAGACCTCAAGTTGTTCAAAGACCTTGGTCATTGAAAGGAATGGACGTTGTTCTGAAGGTCGTTAGGCGCATACCTAGGGGTTATGTTGTGAATTTCATGTCTGACCAGTGTTTCTTTAATAACAATTGCTGCCTTTCTGTATTTCTCCCACTCACTGTTAGGGGAATTTGCTTTGATTCATAAGAATTCACATGAGCTGACTGTGTGTAAACTGAGTTAGTGTGATCTCAGCCCAAAAGGAAGTCTGGGCAAGCCTGGTTATCTCCCATGTAATCGTGTGCAACCACATTGCATTAGGAACTAGTTATTTTAGGGTCGTTTGACCGTTGAAGCATGTGGAGGAAGCCCTGCATCATATGTCAGGGTTTATCGTATTTGTTCATGCTTATGTTACTGTTCCCTTGTGTGTGAACATGCATCATAGGAGATGATTTACTTTAACTTTAGCTTTACTGTAACTTGAGCACTTTTTAATATGCAGCATTATTACCTTTGAGATACTGTGTTGACATGTAAGGTACTGACTTTTTGTCATATTCTGAACTTTATTATTATTATTATTTTTTTTTACAGTGAATCCTTGCTGCTACTACCCTTGTCAGAACTTGGGCATTTGTGTGAGATATGGGCTCGATAGATACGAATGTGACTGCACCAGAACAGGGTACTATGGAGAGAACTGCACTATCCGTGAGTTACCCTTTTATGTCTTTTTGTCCTGTTTTTATTTTATTTAGGTCCCACTGTATGTTCATTGCCTGCATAATGTATAACATGAAACCTTTTAGAATGCTGCTTATCTAAATCTTATCTTCATTTTTATTTAGTGAAACTTAATATCCAGCAGCATTATTATTGCTGTAAATACTTTTGTTAAAAAGTTCATACTTGCCCTTAGAGACAATTCAGAACAGAACAGAAAACTTTGATGCCGCGTGATACCTGCCATGGCTGTCACTAATACACACCTAAAAATCAATCAAGCTCTTATATTTTTTCAGTTTACTTGTTATGACCTGAAAACTAGTGCCAGACTTCAGTACGGATTTAATGATGCATCACACAAATTGGTTTTGTAGGCATTACCTCTGATTATTCAGAAAGAACAGTTGCATTAGAAGCTTATATTTAACCCTGTTTAATGGATAAAAGAAAATGGTTCCAAGATCCACCTTTAATTACTGCCAAAGTGTTAAATGTAAAAATAGGGCACAAGTAAAGAAAGCAGACACGGACGTGCTCGAGATCAAAGATGACATTCCGAATATCAAATTCCTGCTTATTAGCATGATTAACTGTAGAATGAAACAATTGTGTACAAGAGCTTTAACAATGTGGTGGATGTGGTATTTATATACATTGGTGCCTCGGGTCTCGTTGTTAATTCATTCCAGAAGGTATGCCGAGTACCGAAAAAAACGAGTACCGAACAAGTTTTTCCTGTAAAGAATAATGTAAATTGAATGAATTTGTTCCAGACCCCAGAAAATCCACCCTATATAAGGCATTATATGCATTAATGGAGTTGTATTGTACCATGATTTACGATGTGGATATGTTCTGACAAATCCATCGTAAGATAAATGTATCATGAACTGAGTAGATTAATGAGTGTTTGATAGAGCGGTCTGTACTGGATCATAGCAGGGCCTATGTTTAAAACGCTTACATTAACATACAGTTGGCCAAAAATTATTAACACAAAGCTTTTTATACTAAAGTGTTGAAAAATCTCATGTAATTTAGTGAGTAATGGATTGAAAGTGAAAAGAAAAACACTTACTCTATTGGCGAACTCAGCACTGCTGCTCAGCAAGACTACAGCTTGAAAGCCCAGCAAATGTGTTAGAATATCATACTGTATATCATCATAGAGTATGTCAGTATATTCCTTTTGGTTGGCTGTTATCCTTAACCCTTTTAGAACCCATGGAGGTTTATTTGCACTAAGAATACTGTACTGTAGATGTACAAATAAATAAAAACATGAGAAACACGGCGTGATTTGGCTCACAGAAGTTAAATCAAGTGCACATAGTACCGAGCAAATGAGCAAATTCTCCTCAAAATGTGCCGAAAACCTGAAGTCGAACCTGAAAGTCAGTCATTCAGTCGAAAGTTCAATATCTTACTGATCGTGTGCTCAGTTGCTCTTTAGCTTACATTTGAGAGTGTTGTAACTACACTAGAGACTGTTCTAACTCGGTTGATGTGTTTAGAGACTTTCTTTGTGCGAGTTTCTCAAGTTTGTGTTTATTACTTTCCGCTACTTATTTGTAATGACGTTCGTAAGTCTATATGCCTGTCCTATTGTAAGTAGTAGTTTACATTACATTTACATTTATATTTAGCAGACGCCCTTATCCAGAGCGACTTACAATCTTACAATCCAAGCAATTGTGGGTTATTGCTCAAGGATCCAACAGTGGCAGCTTGGCAGAGGTGGTATTTGAACCCTGGACCTTCTGGTCCTTCTGGTCCAGAGTCCAGTACCTTACCCGCTAGGCTACCACAGTATGTTCTCTCACCTGTATGTTCTCACTTGTAGTATAACTATATAAACTGGTTCACATTCACTCATGGAGTCTCTGTTGCATCTGGCTGATCTCCCATGTTGTTCACAATACTGTCTATCAAGGCATTTTGACTTTCGTCAAACAAAAGTATTCAGACGTCCATCATACTATCATACCAAGTGCTATGACTTTCTCCTAAACAGGGTCATAACAGTACAAGACTGTGTTTCCTATCATTACTGTGTATCTCTGACGCATTTATGTATCATTTGGACGCAATCTAATTGTGAAAATACCCTTGGTAATGGAAAATGCTATGGTAATGGCTGGTCAACCTCCATTTCTCCGTACTGCAGTGGTTAAATGGCGCATACCTGTAGTGAAATGCTTTGTAGCAAGCTGCGGATTGTGCTTAAAAGCAAGGCAAGTCCCAAACAACTGCGCAATATACCTGACAATTATCAAGACAAAGGCAAGAATAAATACAGACAAGAGACTGTACACCAGGCAGAGTAACAATAAATACATAAGAACTGTAGACTATAGGTGTCTGCGAAATCTGATTATGCAAATGTAGGTGAGTGCAATAAACAAAGTGCAAATGAGATGAAGTTGCAAATAGGTTGGAATGGAAGTATCCAGGTGTTAAATATGGGGAACTGAGGTCTGTTTTTGAATATTGAAAAGAGCAGTAAGGAACAAACTGTAGCAGTAAGGAATTGACATTAGTTAGTTGGCTACCTTACGAATAGCATTTGGTGCATAAATAAATCGTTACAGACATGACCCATTACACTGTAAGTGCCTCAATGGTCCGGGCAGAGACAGGGGCGTGTAGTGAAGTTGCCACCTGTGTCTGGATGGTGGACAATGAGACTGTTTGAGCTGCTTGTGCTTGTTACTGGATCAAACAATCCTCTCTACTGGTGGGCTGTCTGTTTGCCGTGTGTGCCCTCACAGAACCACTGCTCCCAACACCTCCTAACAGCTAGGCCAGAACAGCCTGGGTGGCGGGAAATATGTCAAAATCATCCATTGTATTAATCTCTCAGTTCAATGATTCGCCCCCTGTCAAAGTTAGTGGGCAAAATGTCTTTGAGTGCATCATAGAGGCATGTTTAGCAGTCAACGATGTCTCACCAAGAGGTACACTACCCAAAAGTATCCCGTAGCCTTTTTATAGGGAAACGGGAGAAGCACCTTTACACCCTATTGTGGCATGGCCCAGTGATAATTTACAAATCTGCCTGAGACATAACTGCATGCTGAGTTTTACAACAATCCAACATTTTTATCTGGGTGCGCTAATTTTATTTGAAGTTGTTGCATCAGATAGATAGCTACGATTAAGAGTAACATCTCAAACCTCATTCAGACAGTTTGGATGTTTATACTTGCACCACATACAAGATACAGCTGACTGGGAACCATAAAATATCTTTGCCACACATTGTGTTGGATTCTTTCTTGAGTTTGTTTCAACTGACAGCACTCTTGTTGGAGACATGTTTTATTTTAGTTAGCCAAGTCCAACAGCTGGTTAAGGCTTTTAAGCACTCTAGATTAATTTGCAGATTAATTTGCAGTTTTAGACTTGTGTTATTGAGCAACCATGTGTCTCAAACTAGTAGAAGTATTTTGAGAACTATTATGTGATTTATCCCTATTTAGATACAGTCCTGATACTCAAGACGCATGAAATAATCTTGTGTAAATAAGGTTGTGGATAGGAGTCAAAGAGAGCTTGGATGAGTGGGATGGTCCCAGATTTCCCCAGATTCGAACAATAAGAGACCATTTTTGTAACCGCGCTATTTCTTGGCCATATTTGGGGCAAGACTCCAGCACCTATCTACGGAGAACACAGTGCATGGGCTTTTGAATGCCCTGGATGGGACACCAGTCCATTGTAAGGCCAGCAGGATCACTGATGCAGGGCCAGTCAGTGATCTTCCAGTCAGACTCCCCTCCTTCAGACAACTCTGTGATTAAACCACTGCATCACGAAATTCTAACGTGAAAGTGCCCGTTTTGACTGAAGTCGTGAGCCAGTGCTAAAATTCACTTGGTGTAGATGAAGGAGCTTCCACGATGAGTGTTTTTAAATTTCAAATATCAAATGTTTCAGTTTTAATGTTTAGACCAGTCAAGCTAATATCCAGGTGCAACGGTTTTAAAAGTTTAAAACCTGACACATTAATACAGAATCCAGTTTATGAAATGTAATCATTGGTGGCTGTATATTAAGTATTTTGCAATTTCCCCAAACTTGGTCAGTCATGGGAACTGCTTTTATATAACAGATGATTATGAAACCACATGCAAATTGTTTTTCTCTTCACGTATTCACAGCCGAGTTCTGGTCCAGAGTCTACAATCTGTTGAAGCCAAGTCCAGACACCGTCCACTACATCCTGACCCACTTTCAGTGGCTTTGGAACATCATCAATAAAACCTTTTTGAGGGATTTCCTCATGCGCATGGTCCTCACAGGTCAGTGGTCTACAGTTTTTTTTAAGTCTTGAATTTGAGGATGTTAAGCCCAAGTACTTAATCCAGTGAAGAATATTTTATGTTAAAAACCCCAGAATAAATGTATTTTTCCAGTTTCTGTACTAAGTAACTTCCAGAAAGATCATACTGTAAGTATTATGCATTTTAGTTATGGAGCGGTGAATAAACAGTGCTAGGTTCTATAGCTTCCCTGTGATATAAACATAAGAGGAGGAAACATCTGGTTTTGTACATGGGCAGACAATTTCCAGCTGATGGACATCCAGCTTTCAGTGAAATATCCAAGATAAATATTTGGCTAGGTCTTACTCACCAACTCCTGCCTCACTCATTCACTTTTGTATAACGCAGAATCTGGAATCCTGTGTTTATTTAAACTGTTGCACATCTGCAATGACGATATGGGCTGCTGCCATAGTGTATGCCATAATATGCCATAATGTAATGACATTATGATGTAATGTCATTACTTTAGAGGTCTCGTGTTCTCTGCTCAAATGAATGAAGGTGGTTATATTAAAAATTAGCTGATTACAGCGTTTCCTCTAGGATTTTTTCCAGAAGCAGCAGCAGCCACCCAGCAAACCCCCTTCTTTTTGTAAATTTGAAGTCACATCACGTGTGATCTACTGTGGCTTTCTTTGGTCTCAATTGTGGCTTTAATTTAACGTAGTACAGTAAGTCCCCTAGATACGAACCAGTTCTGTTCCGAGAGTGGGTTCGCATGTCTAAAAGTTCGTCATATTTAGCCTAAGCATCCAGCTTGTGATCCTCCAATACCTGATCTCGCTTACTTTCATTTTAGTGTCCATTTTTATGGCTCGCAGCTTCTTATAGAAATCGTCACTGCTTTTACTCTTAATACCAGACATTCTGGGTTTAAAATGGTCAGTTAGAGCAATGATTCCACAAAAAGTAGGCATGTTCTGTACACGGTCAGTGTCACGACTATACTTCCCAGAATTCATCGCTCCTTCAACATCATCCCTGGGTGTTACTTCACCTTTGTTTATGTTCTGACTTCCTAAATTACTTCAACTGTTTAGTTTCTATCCCATTAGTACAGTTATTAAAACCCTGCACTTTCTTTGTTGGGCGTGAATCGAGTATGTTTTGGTTCTGTGCAGTTCAAGATGTTTCCCACTTCCTCGTGCGTGTGTCACGCCATTCCTGTTCTCCAGTGTTTTGGACTGTTGTGTACTCTGTATGCCGAGGTCTTAGTTTCATAATTGCACTCAGTTTTTCAGTGTTTTTCAGTTTCTTAATAAAGCCCTGCTCTGTACTGGCTTCTAATGTTCATCTTCCGCTTTCTGTCAAAGCATGACAGTCAGTAATGCGACCACTTCTTGTTTATAATTTTTTTTATAAAGGCATTATAAGTCTTTCTTTATCTTCTTTAACAGTGCGTTTAACCATTTTTGTTTTAAGAACATTCAACTATGTACAAACACACAACCACTTTTAAAGTCCACATATCACTGAGACCAAGTAAACAATAACGTTCGGCTCGCCTCCGTTAAGAGCCAGGGATGTGAACCAACTGACCATGATGACACGCAACTTAACATTCTGCCAAATTTTAAATCTTTCGTTTTAAACTGTTTTGGTTTAAATTTTTCACTTATTTCTTTAATGTATAAAGTTTGTTAGTCAAAGGTTTGCATCTAGGTGAATTACTGCACTGCCAAAATGTGACGTTATGATGAACTTAACAGTGATCGGAGTCATGAAGCTCCAGCTTGCATCGGTGTCGTTGTGTGATGGGGATTGCGAATGTTCTTATGAACTATAAAACCCTATCTAACTTAGCAATAGTTAATCTACTTTTCTCTTTTCCATTCTCCTCTTTCAGTATCCGTCGCTTCAAAATAAAGGCATTCTGAGTTGCGATTCCATGACATTTCATAAAGTTCCATCACAGAATTCCATCACAGAATTCACTGACAGCAATTGCCTCAGGGAGCATCGTGCTCCATTAAACTGCAAAAAATAATGAAATGGCACATTAAAGATCAAATTTTGCCTTGATATACAATAAGGTCAAAAGTATGTAGACACCTCTATAATAGTGATCACTGTTATTTTGGTTACACTCAATGCTAAGAGGTTCATAATATACTATATGGACGCTATATACACACTATATGGAAGTATTGGAAGACACCTCTTAATCACTGAATTCACGTTACATTCAAAGGTGTGTAAAAATTTTGTGAATGAATGGGTCTTTCGACAGAGCACACTGAATTTGAGCATGGTGCTGTAATAGGATGCCACCGTTGTCAAATTGTGAAATGTCTTTCCTACTAGATATTCCACGATCAACTTTGAGTGGTATTACTGAAAAGTGGAAGCGGTTAGGAACCACATCAACTCAGCCATGAGGTGACAGACAATGTAAAGTTACAGAGTGGGGCCACAGTGTGCTGAGACGTATCGTGCAGAAGTCACCAACACTGCTGGCTCAATGAATGCAGAGTTCCAACTTCCTCTGGCATTAATATCAGCACAATAACCGTGTTTTGGGAGCTTCATGGAATGGGTTTCCAGGGCTAAGCAGCTGTATGAAACCCTTTAATCACCAATCACAATGCCAAGTGTTGGATGGCGTGATATAAAGAACGCTGCTGATGGACTCTGGAGCAGTGGAAATGTGTTCTGTGGAGTGACGAATCACACTTTTCTATCTGGCGGTCTGATGGATGAGTCTTGGGTTGGTGAATGCCAGGAGAACATTACCTGCCTGACTGCATTTTTCTGTAAAGTTCAGTGGAGGAGGGATAATGCTATGAGGTTGTTTTTCAGGGATTTGGCCTAGGTCCCTTAGATCAGGTAAAGGGATATCTTAATGTTTCAGCATACAAAGACATTCTGGACAATTATAGGCTTCCAAATTTGTGGGAACAGTTTGGGACAGGCCCTTTTCTGTTCCAGCATGACTGAGCCCCAGTGCACAAAGCAAGGTCCAGAAATGCACAATTGGAGGAGTTTGGTGTGGAAGAACTTGATTGGCCTGCACAGAGCCCTGACCACAACCCCATCATACACCTTTAAGATGAACTAGAAAGAGATTTTGAGCCAGGCTCTCTCGTCCAACATCAGTGTCTGACCTCACAAATGCTCTTCTGGATGAATGAACAAAAATTCCCAAAGGCACAGTCCAAAATCTTGTAGAAAGCCTTCCCAGAGGAGTGGAATCTGTAATAATTGAAAAGGACCAACTCCATATTAAAGTCTATGCAGTTAAAATGGGATGCCATAAAAGCTCCTGCAGACGTAATGTGTAGGTGGTCCAATACTTTTGTCCATATAGTGCTATGAAGCATACTCACAGGATGGGTTGTACTTAACAATGACACTAACCCTTTTATAGATTTTCACCCTAACCCCCACTGTTCAAGTCACTTTTGTTAACTTCCTGCCCTGCCCTTCTAAAGCAAAGCCCATAAAGAAACCATTTTCCATTTCTCATGGAGATCTTGGCTCCATCCAACACCTTTGGAGTTGAATTCAATCAGTAGTGAGCCTGGGGTTTTTTTGCAACAGTGCCAGACCTCCCACTCATGTTCTAAAATCACAAAGAAAGCCTTCTCAGAAGAGTGAAGTTTGTTGTAGCAGCTAAGGGGTATCAGACTCGATTCTACATTTTTGCCCTGTACAAACTTTTTGCTTTCTAGTGTATTTATGAGTTATATACAGTACTGTGCAAAAGTCTTTGGCCAACATGAGATATGTCGTTTTAGCAATGGTATAAGGCGCATTTATCACAGTGTCTTTATTAAGATACAAACAGAACATGCAGAAAATATGTACACCCACAATTTTCAGAACAAAATGGCTTCTGCAGGCAAAAGTCAGTATTTAGTGTGAGCCCCCCCAAAAAGGTTTCCTGTCTGCTAGTCGTCCATAAAGACCATTCCTGATCAAGCTTCAGATGAAGCTCCACGGTGCTGCTTGCTTGCTTCAAAAGGCTATGCTGGCCAGTTTTACTAGTACTATGAGGGCAACATATACTTGTGAACACTACTGAATAACTTTCACAAACCTGTGGTCTGGTTTGTTTGGTATGGTAGTGGAGAAATTACAGTCAGCCTTTCATGTTTCATATTTCATACAAAATGAGCCTTTAGTTGTTTCTTGAGATGAATTATGACTAACGTGAAAGGGAAATTGATGGCATGTACAGGGAGTAGTGAGAGAGTGAAGGTCAGGGAGATAAGGCTTGCACCTCAGCAGGCCTCAGTACCGAGGGAACCTTGGTTCCTTGGGAACCCCTGGTTTATGTGGTTTATTGGTCTAAGTGCAGTTGTTGGGACAGACAATTGGTGCCCAATTGCTAAGACAATTTTGGCTCTTCGCTGAAAATTCCCATAACTTGTTTTTTTTCCCCCACCAACTCTGGGATGTTGCATCATCTGGGGTTGATCTCACAGAGATTAATAATTAGTTTATTAATTCAATCATTCCTTTGGGATACAGATTTACAGGAGTTTAGAAAAAACACTAATAAAATAAATGTTTAAATTGTGGTGAAATAGACAGTTGGGCTGTAAATGACTGAAAAACGTATTTTACAATATTGAGCTATTGTGGGATGAGCCTCATTGAATGGTCAGAGTAAAATGCTCTAAAGTCAGGCATATCTGGGAAGAACTAGAACAATAACAAACTACAAAGCTGCAACAATTGCGAGATTATTTAATGAATATCTGTCGCACGACATAAAAGTCCAGTACAGTGAGGTTTGCAAATAATTATGAAGAATTTTAGACTAGGTGAAACGCTTCTCAGGTATTGTGATTTTTTTGACCCTGCTTATCCTGGTCAAGGTCACAGAGGAGTCCAAAGGGGCCAGAATTCATAAATGAAGAAGAGAGTGTTAAATAGATGGTTCTTCCATCGCAGGGCCCTATAACTGAACCACCGGGATCTTCAATGCTTGTAAGCCCCTTCTGGGTTTTGAACCCAGGTCCTCAGGAACAGCTGGCCCTTCTCTTCAAACACCAGGCAGTGAATTACAGACTTGATAGTGCTATGACTAGTGTTAATAATGTGAAAAGGAAAACTGCTTAAGACCACAATCTGAATCATCAATGATCTAAACACACTTGTGTTTTGTGTGTGGTTAAAAAGTCCAGCAGCACAGAGTTATGTCTGCACTCTGAATACTGGCATGTGTAATACTGACGTTAAATCCTCCCACACATTCACTTTAAATACAGATCTAAAGAGAACATTAATCGTGCAGTGTTTGGCACATTATTGCCAGATCATGTGACCTAATGTCGGCCCATATACTTGTTCAAATGATATATGACCCTTCTGTTAATTAACATTTATGCAGTCTTTTAAAAAAAAAAGTTCTTCAGTCAAGTATAAATAAACGAAACACTACATCTATTTAACTGATAGTTTACGCATACCAGGATACCTTAGGCAACGTTTGAGTAATGGGAATGACTTTTCATTGTATAAACTGACTGAAGAACATAAAGACATTGCCCTATAATTCTAATTGTTACAGTGGAACAGTTGCATTAGTAGTGGTAGTAATAATCATGTGAATACATTTTAATGCCACAAAGAACATCATGAATGGCATGTGGCATATATCAGTTTAAATAATGTAACTTCATTAAAATCAAGAACAATCAGGAGCTACATGTGGGCAATGAAAAGAAATAACAAACATTAAAATAGGGCAAGCAATTCACAAAAAAAGCTTTTCTCAATAAAGTTATATTTAGACCAGTTTTAAAAGAATTCTCAAGTCATCAGGAAGTGTTCCAGAGGTGTGAGGCAATGAAAGAGAGTGTATTAATATATAGTTATGTACGGTTTAATGTCCGTTATAAATTATAATAGAAATAAAAATATATCTTTAAACTCTGGATGTTACGCCAATAAACAGATAGTCACCTCAATGGCCAATCAATGCGGAAGAGCCACGAGCAGAGGTGGGAGTTTAAGAGTGGAAATCTGTCATTTGTGTGTGTGTGTGTTTGCGCCTACCTTTTCGGTCATGTCCTCGCTTGCTTGTTAGCTCACATTTGGACTAGAGCCAGTTCTAACTCGGTAGATGTGTTTAGAGACTTGTTTTGTGCAAGTTACTGATGTTTGTGTGGATGACTTTCCGCTTCTTATTTGTAACAAGCTGTAAATGGTTTTTGTTTGTGAATGTCCTACTGTAAGTGTTACTGCTTTGTTTTTCACTGTCCAGATAAGGGTTTCAGAATTCTTGTTTGTATTAATCTCATGTACTGCAGTATTCCTTCTATGTGATAATATGTGAATATCTTGTAGCAAGACTGTTGTACTTGGCAATATTGCTGTTTTAACAGTTTTGAGTTGCACCCAAAACCACGTCAAATAAAAGGTGTTGGTGGCTTGAGTTGAGGGTGGGCTGTCAGCACTTTCTCACGTGTAAGTGCTGAGAGCTGTAGACGCAATCTAACACAATCTAGTTGAAAATCAGCAGACTTCACCAAGAAGAAAATACGGGTTCAGCATTTTGCATCTACTCCTTCACTCTAGTATGACTCCATGACTTTAGTTTCGCTCTTAGGTCTATCATCTACGCCGCCCAAGGAGGTTGGGTCCCTTTTTGAGTCTTGGTCCTCCCAAGGTATCTTTCTGGAACTAGGGAGTTTTTCCTTGCCACTGTCGCCCTAGGCTTGCTCAATTTGGGATTGGACGTAGTTATTAGGAGATCATCTAAACTTGTAAAGTTGCTTTGAGACAATGCTCCATTGTAAAAAGTGCTATATAAATAAATCTGACTTGACTTGACTTGACTCTAGTAGAATTCATGTTAGATAAATGCTAGATACAAATACACAGTCTTGTCCATGCATTTAATGATTACGACAAGAAAGAGCAATTTCTGTATGTTAAGATAAACTCTCAACACTGTGAATGGCACATGTAGTTACAAAATGCAGGACCACACAAGTGCACAGGAATAAGGGGTCATTAAGTCAAGAGCCCGTGTTTATGCTGGCCTTTAGATAGCAGACGTCACAAATTCACTTCAAACAGCACTGTTTTCTCAGGTTTACTTTTACTCTAAATAGCACTTTCTTTAAATTGTATGGCTTTTGACTCACAAAGCTCCAGAATTGCTCCAGAACTTAATTTCACACTGAAAATATACTCATACAAAGTAACGCACCCAGATAGAAACGTCGGATTGCAGCAAAACTCGGTATGCAGGTCTGTCTCAGGCAGATATGTAAATGATTACAGGTGTGGTCTGATTAGACACTGGGTCTTGCCACAAGAGGGCATAAAAATCCTTCCCGACCTGCCCTATAGAAAGGGTCTCAGAGGTTACTTTTGGGTGATGTACCTCTTGGTGAGAAATCTGGCTAGTAGACATGCCTCTGCAATGCAGTCGAAGTCATTTGGCCGAGTTGACAAACTTTGAGATTGGACGCATCATTGAACTGAGAGAAGCAGGTCGTTTCGGCTAATTGCCCGGCATCTAGGTCGTTCTGACATAGCTGTAAGGAGGTGTTGGGAACAGTGGTTTCGTGAGGGCACACACACGGCAACCAGGCTCCAGACGGCCCAGACAGGCCAACAATAGAGAGGATTGTTTGAGCCGCCAACAAGCACAAGCAGCTCTCTTTTGTTGTCCACCATCCAGACAGGTGGCACCTTCACTACACACTCGTAAATTACAATTATAATCATTATTTTCATTCATGAGTGTGCAACAGAAATGTGAAAATGTAATAAAAAACCCTCTTGGTGCATATCGAAGAATTCTTTGAGCACAAGCAAAAGTGCTCCCTAGATGGGACACCAGTACCACAACTGCCCTGTTTCCAGCAGCTGGTTCTTACTTCTGAGCCACAGGAGCTACCTACAGTCCCCTCCACAATGTTTTGCATGGCTGGTAATGATGTGTAAAGTGAACTATAAGAAACTCGCCTTTTGGTGAATTAGTTTAATCTCAGACTGGGAAAAAGTCTAACCTTTAAATTAAGTTAATGTAGTCTCAGGAAAAAAAATCCCTCATCAGGAAATGGTTCATGATGATTCGTCAGAGTGGAGTGCCTTGTTGGACCATTTGAAAAGAAACTCAAGTTACAAATGAGTTTCCCAGGATTATAAAACTGAAACAAACCATTTACCATTACATTTCCACTTAGCCCTGGTCGCTCCCTTTAGGTTGTGCCGTGTAAAGGATCTTTCTTGGTACTCGCAGTCGAACTGGGTGACTCGTTTCAGCTGAACCTTGATTCACAATTCATGATTCGGTACTCAGTGATTCAGATTCACAATAGCCCTCTTCATCTGTATGTTAATGTGAGTGTTTTAAACATGGACTAACTTACCATTCATAAGGTGGAATCTCCATCTACAGACGCCATAATGTAACTGCAGTTATTTCAGGTGGAACGGAAAATGCGAACAAGAAGCCAACTTCAGCCTCGTCGGAGACTATGATGCATCAAACACTCGTTAAACTCATGGGCTCATGATGCATTCAACTTATGATGGATTTGTCAGAACATATCCCATTAACTTCATTAATGCATATAATTCCTTATACAGTGTGGATTTTCTGGGGGTCTGGAACGTTTCTCAACAAGGCTAACAACTGTTAACCGAGGTACCACTGTATTTTATTTTATGGCCTCAATGCATTATGCTGTGGCTTCAATATAGTTACGTTGTGGCTTTTGGATTACAATTTGTTTGCTCAATTTACACTATATGTATACAGTTTGTGGACAGCACTTGTAATGAACGTTGTTGTTTCAGCCACACTCACAGGTTCATAATATAAAGCACATTAGCACAGAATCTCCATAGAAAAGAGTTAACCAACAGAATAGGTTGTACTGAATACCTCGGTGGCTCTCAGTATGGCATTTTAATAGCTTTCCACCTCCCAAACAAGTCAGTTCAACAACTATCTGTTCAGCCATCATAAAACAAAGTCCTTAATGGAATAGATTACAAAGTTTGATGTATAACTTGGCAGACTTGCACTGTCTTGACTTTAACTCCATGAGAAACCACTGAGATTAATTGGAGCGGCAACTGTAAGACAGGGCTTATTGTCAAAAATCAAAAAGTGTTGTTCCATTCCCGGCTAATACCCATAGTTTGGGATTCCAGTTTTTGGGTTTCCAGAAAGTGTTGTCTGTATAGTATATTATGTCGTGGCCTCAAGATAAAAACTCGTTTACATACCTTATTAAACAATAACCACCATGACACCTTAGGGGCTCAATACATTAAGCAGTAAAAGTGAAGGTTCAATGCTGGCAAAGAGAGGTTACACAAAGTAAATGCAGTGCCAACCAAGAGTGTAACTGTGACACACACACGTTTTCTTAGAACTGGTGTACCTTAATTAAAAGTTAGATATTGCTCAGATGTGAGATTATGATTGATTTTCATGTACAGCATTTAGCAGACGCCCTTATCCAGAGCGACTTACAATTGGTACAGTCTTACAATCCAAGCAATTGTGGGTTAAGGGCCTTGCTCAAGGACCCAACAGTGGCAGCTTGGCAGAGGTGGGATTTGAACCCTGGACCTTCTGGTCCATAGTCCAGTACCTTAACCCCTAGGCTACCACAGTACCATTATTATGACTTACAAAGGCATTTGTAAAACCCTTTCTACTCATTCATACCACGGTTGCCAATAATTCTGAAACTGATTGGACACTGAAGCTGCAGTTCACTGTTTTTCTGTTCTTTTATTCATGTGGTGTCTGGGAGAACCTGCGCTGTAATAACATCCTGCCCATATTTACCCAGGCTCTGCCCTGTACAGAGTCTTAAGTGCTGATTTATGTATTCATTCTGTAATAGTGTTGTTTCTTTCCTCTGCCAGAAAACAGCATTGCATGCTTTTGCATGCCAGTTTATGTTAAACGTTGAGGCAGCTCTGTTTTATTTTACTTCATTTTTACACCCTTGTTTACATTGTCAGGTCAATTGCAAAGTTCTTTCATGTATTCCACAGCCAGCTTTCACATTCCTTACATAACTCTGCTGCTGCCAAGAGTTTCTGGTGACTGAGTTTTCCCTCTTTCCCGTAGTCTGTTAACCCTGTAAACCTTTGCACATAAAATCTGTGACCTCCAGACATGTTCTCACACACGTACTTTCTAGATTATTCCACACCTGCTTTATTATCCTTTGTTACTGCACGCTAATTATCCCTTTATTAAAAAAGTAAATAAATCCAGATCTCTTAGCCTTGGGCCACTGCATGCAAATGAAAACAAGTGCCAAGCAAAACAGTAAAAGGTGAACCATTGATAACAAGTACAGAAACAGTGTCGTGCAAACATTTATACTGGAGAAAGGTATGTGGACAGTGGTGGCTCAGTAATTATAACTCTAGGCTAGGACCCAAACTCCTCCTCCTGTTGACTGAGGATGCCATGCCACCAAAACTTGTACCCTTAGTAACTCACTCATGTTAACTATTTTATAATCTTTACTATTTTATTAATTATAGATACGTTTGTCTTTCATTATGTAGTTTTATATTATCTATGATATTATATTGGTTATAATATTGCATTCTTCTTAATTTATTGTACTCTGTAATTTATTACAACCCCAAATCAGAGAAAGTTGAGACAGTATGAAAAATGCTGTGGAAAAAAACATAGTTGGGACAGGGGCAATTTAGGACTAGTAATGAGGTAAAAAAAACAACAACAAAAAAAACCCTAAATAATGATGTGATTTCAAACAGGTGATGTCAACGATTATAATTATGATTATAATAATGATTTGGTACAAAAGTAGTATCCACAAAAAGTTTTTGAGATGCAAATATGGACAGAGGTTCAACAGTTTGTCAATAAATCTGTGTTTTTAAACATTTCAATCATTTTCTCAATGTTCCTCAAATAAATATTGGAAAGGATTTGCATATTTCTTCTTCTACAGTGCATAATATCATTACACGATTCAATTCATTAAACTGAACACCCATGATCTCCGATCCCTCAGACGGCACTGTATCAAGAACCATCATTCATAAATAGCTGATAGAACCACATGGGCAAGCACTACAGTATGGAGTTACATTCACAAATGCCGCTTAAAACTTTATTGCTCCAGCTTTTTCTCATTTGGGGTTGTAAATTTTATTTTATGTATTATATTTCTTTAATTATGTTATCTATTTTATTTTTGTATTTAGCTTCTGTGTATTTAAATTGTTATTCTTTTGATCATTTTCATTCTGACATATATCACCTAGGATGCCCAAATAGGTTGGGTTCCTCTTGGTTCTTCCAAGGTTTCTTTTTCATAATATTTAGGGTGTTTTTCCTTTCCACTTGCTCAGGTGAGTCTGTGGGCCTAGAATGTAGAAAAGCTGCTTTACAACTATCTAGAAAAGACAATTATCTTTTGTAAAAAGTGCTATATAAATACAGTTGGCTTTGCAGAAAGTTGTGAGCTCCAAAAATCTCCTGGGTACTTTACAGTATAATGTTGCTCTGTGGACAAAAACATACTTAGCAGAAATATGCTCCTATTTACTGTCTAGCTATTTTTTTAAGGCAAATGACACTATGCACCACCATCAGACCCTCATCCCAACTGTGAAACATGGTAAAGAAGCATCAAGATTTGGAGCTACTTGACTGCCTTATGGCTTGGAGAGCCTGTATTCATTGAGGAAACATCAGAATTGAAGTTGTATATTTTGAGATGCAGTGCAGATTTAGTTATATTTAGTCTCTTTCTGTAAGAGGATGGCAAAGGCTGCTGCAAAGGTTGTTAGTTGCGTTTGTTTTGTGTTATTCTGTAAACTTGTTTCAAAACCCACTTCGATACTTTTGCTCTGGGACCCTGCTGTCTTTGGCGGTCACTTGTGTGGCTTGTTTTTGCTTTATCTCACATGTGCTTGTACATTGTTGTGCTCATACTTGTGATTCTGCTGCCAGCCCCTCCTCTTCTGACCCTGAATATTTGTTTGTCTCCTTGTATTTCTGATGCCGGTTGTGTATAATGTTTGTGTATTGTTCGTATTTGTGTGTGGTAATGTTCATTGTTGGATATTTTCTCCCATTCCTTTTACCTCTTTTTCTTCTCTGGCATCCCAACCCTAGAATGGAATGCAACAATCTATTTGTACCTAATTAGACAGAAAAATGTCAGGGTAGTGGTCCGTCACCTGAAGCTTGAGAGAAGGTGAAAGTGAACCAAAACACACAAATGAATTAAGAACAGAGTGGTTTAAAATGTAGGAAGGGTCAGACCAAATACTCATTTTCATAGAATTGCTGTGGCATGCCTCGAATGAGTTTTGTTCATGGCCTATAACTATTTGTATGTTATTACATGAGTATGTGGAATGTGTATGTGTATTATGACTTGAATAAAAATTGCTCCTTTTACAAACTTCTCTCATCACAGTGCGGGCAAACCTAATTCCAAGCCCTCCCACCTACAACTCCAAGTATGAATATCTGAACTGGGAATCGTATTCCAATGTCACCTATTATACCCGAATCCTGCCTCCAGTGCCGCTGGACTGCCCAACACCTATGGGAACCAAAGGTAGGCTTTTAAATTTAAAGACAAAGCTTCATAGTGATTTTCCTGTAGAAATCACTTTTAATCGATGAAGATATAGTACAGTTTCTTAAATCAGTTAGGTATTTCTTTAGAATTTTGTTATACAGACAGTTTTGACCAAGTTCACAGTGGCTAATCTTTCTTGCAGGAAAATTGGAGCTTCCAGACCCCAAACTATTGGTGGAGAAATTCTTATTGAGAAGGAAATTCAGGCCAGACCCACAGGGAACAAATTTACTGTTCGGCTTTTTTGCTCAGCACTTTACCCATCAGTTCTTCAAGACGCACAATCGCATGGGACTGGGATTTACCAAAGGTCTAGGTCATGGGGTAAGTTATTACAGTTGAACTCTAACTACAAGCATGAAATTGAAGAAATTTTGAGTCTGGGTGTTAGTAGATGTGCTCGGGTGGTGCAGTAACAGTTCAATAGCCTACCTCTATAGAGACCAGATTCGAGTCCCAGTGGTGCTTTTCTACCAGGTGGGGCAGTACACAAAGATTGACTGTGTCTGAGGGAAAGGAGGACATGTATCATGGAATTGCGTCCCATCCGAGGCATGCTTCTAACTATGCCCAGTAAATTCTGGTCCCCCACAGAGCAGACCAGGATAAACAGTGTTAAATCGGGTGAAACAGTAATTTTAGTATTTGGTAGCTAAAACTGCTCAGAAGTCTACAAATTAATGGTATGTCCAGACACGTGTTGCTAAGCTTGAGAACTGGACTCTCAGTTAGAACTGCATGTGCAATTAGATCTGGGAGGTATACTGGTATTAAAGTGCATACCAGTATGACACTGTTCCATGATATGGGTATTATAAGCCCAGAAACAGTGAAACAAAAACAGACACACAAGACAAAATACACATAAACATCTGCAACTGGCAAACAAGCAAACTGGCAAAAAGCAAGATTTTCTACTGAAATTACTCACTCTTATGTTTTGACTTAAGTTAACATTGATTAAGACTACTTTTGAATGGCATTTAGAAGTTATTAATAATACAAAATAATAGATTCTCATATATTGTATTTATTTTTTGGTATAGCATTATATCGTTGTCATATCGATAGTGGAAAATATTGTGATAGAAACATAGACATAGATATAAGCTGAAAAGTTTAAGGTTACGAGCTTTGTTCCATGTCTTAGAAGTGTTAACCTCATGGAGCCTCGATTTGCGCAGGAATAACCGTTACTGACTTACTGGAAACTGTTTTGGGATTCCAAAAATGAATTGGGGTGGCACGTGGCGTACCTCACAGCCCGGATTGATTCCCGACCTGGAGTTCACCTTTTTCATGTTCTCCCCATGTCTGCATGGGTTTTCTCCCATATTCCAAAGTCATGCTCTAGGTCAACTGGTCTCTCTAAATTGTCCCTTTGTGTGGGTAACCTGTGAAGGATTGGCACATCATCTAGGGTTGGTTCCTTCCTTGTGCCCTGTGCTACGTGTAAGGGCCCGAAGTTAAAAATGAGTGAACAAACCGTGCCAGGAGACAAAATGCAGACACGACTAGCCTCACAGTCTACATTGTTAGATTTAATTGCTGGACCTGGCTCTTCCTCACTCATGGATGGATGGATGTGGTTTGGCTTTCAAAAGACAGATGTTGCTAGAAAGGCAGAGAGGGGGGGGGGGGGGGACCAGAAAGGGCAAGACATAACAAAGCTGTCACCAACTACATGACGAAAGACATTGTGCCAATTGAGGCAGTTGAGAGAGATAGGTTCAAGAAACTCTCAAATACTTTAGACCCAAGATATCCACCACCAAAGTATTGTCTAATTATAGTTATTGACCAGAATCACAGTAAATATCGAGATATAATTTTTTGCCAATATCTCACACCTGTACAAGATGCAATCCAATCAAAGTTTAACAAGCAGTTTGGCAATTCTGGGACTTGAACCCTGGACCTTAGTCCCGTACGTTAACCGATCTGCCACCACAGTTGACGATTTCTATAAACAAACTATGGATCTGCATGTCTTATCTGACACATTGCATAGTGGGAGTTCACTGGCCCATTATTTCTTAACTGACATTACGCCGTCTGCTTTAACAAACAGGTGGATGGTGGCCACATCTATGGAGATAACATTGTGCGGCAGCTGGGTCTTAGACTTCAAAGAGATGGGAAGCTGAAGTACCAGGTACCGTTGCTATTGTGAAATATCTGGCATGTGCAGTTTCTAATTCTACGTATAAGGCTCTTTAATTTCTTTCTGTCAGCTACGAGTTTACGTAGTGTGAATAGAATACTCTGTGATACTCTGACAGTCTGCGTTTCCTCATGAGTGCTAGCGAAAAAAGGATTTGCACAAATTTATTAACAGTGTGAAATTTTAACATGAACAAAGGACAAAGGAGTACTACTTACAGTAGGACAGGCACATAGACTTACGAACACCATTTATGGCTTGTTAAAGATGACAAACGTGAGTAACTTGTACATAAAGTCTTAAAATGTATCAAACAAGCTAGAACCAGTCTCTAGTCCATACGTGGGCTAACGAGAAAACGACCAATAATGTGGTGAACCTGAGTGAATGACTGTCTTCTGCTCTTTAACTCCCGCCTCTGCTCGTGGATCCGCAGCACTGATTGGCTGTTGAGGTGAACAGTTGTAGGAGTGACGAAATCACTAGTGATGGGAGTAGGGCAGAAGAAGCAAGACGCACTGCACAGGAGTGCAACAAAACAATAATAATATGTGTAACAATACGTAAATAAGCAATTAATGTAGGAACCTGTAATAATTATTAACGAAAATATGGCATATGTGTAGAGCATTAAAATCATTTGCTGTGATAGCACTATTGGCTTTGGAATGACGTTTAGGCATCAAATATGGATGTGATGTTTGGGGGTCCAGTTAATTTTCCCCATGTTCCATTGCATCTTATGATTTCCCTGCAGGCCTACATAAAGGATAAGTAATTTGTGGTGTTAATTGATTGCCTGCATTAAGCACACTAGGAAGAGAACCTGGGAGATGAACGTGAATGACGTTACCATGGCTTGGGATTCTGGCTTTGTTTGCAGAACATGGCTTTAAGAGGTGTTTTAAATGTCACTCAGGAGATTTAGCGCTCTGTTTAAATGTTTACACAGATCATAAACGGGGAGATGTACCCGCCTACAGTGGCAGAGACCAACATAAACATGAGCTATCCCGAGATGGTCCCACCAGAAAAGAGGATGGCAATTGGCCAGGAGGTGTTTGGCCTGCTGCCAGGCTTAAGCATGTTTGCCACATTATGGCTCCGCGAGCACAACCGCGTGTGTGATATCCTGAAGAAGGAGCATCCTACCTGGGATGATGAGCAGCTGTTTCAGACCACCAGACTTATCATTATAGGTAAAAAGCATAAGGACCGTTTAGTTTTTTTTTTTTTTTTAACCTCTCTTTTTACCTCTCTCCATTGCTGTTGTTTTATATGGAAGTAAACAGTTCAACAGTAGTACTATATAATCACTGCTATACAGATATTTCAGGCACTTTGGTAACGCATCATACTGCATATTTTGATCTACATGTTGTGAAGCTCAGACTCTGAGATCCCTGTTCTTTAAATAAAACAGCGTGCCCACTCATGCCACTTAAGAGGTTCATATTCCATTGCCACTCATAAATTTGTCATATTGGATAATTTTTCTCAATAAATGAATGACTAAATATATTTTTGTCTTATTTGTTTAACTGGGTTTTCTTTATCTAATTCTAGTTCTCCTGTAAACATCTAATGTTGTGTTAGGTCATATTTATACAGAAATATAGAACACACTTGCATTTTCATGTTATACGAACAGATTTCACTTAACTGCATATCAGTTGACTTTCTTTATCTATTTTAGTAGTACCTGGGTGGCTGACAGAACTTAAAAATATCACTCAGTGTAATGCCCAGTGGTTAAAAAAATTATTCACACATGAGCACTATAAGAACGTTTAATTTGGCCAATTCTGCTTCTCTATAATGTCAATAAATATGCTGACTCTTGTACAGTGGTACCTCGGTTCTCGACCACCTCAGAACTTGTCGAATTCGGTTCTTGACGCATTTTGACTAGAAAAATTTGTCTCAGTCCTTGTTGGTTGCTTGGTACTCTGCACACTTGCTTAAACTTGTATGAGTGTAGCCATGCGACTCGCTTCACGAGAAACTCTATTCATGATTCACCAATCACACAGTGAATACAGATTATCAATATCCTTGCTCAGAGAAGATCAGCGCTGTTTTTATCGTGTTTTTCTTTATTTTTACATCTACAGTACTGTATTCTTAGTGCAAATAAGTTTCCATGGGTCCTGAAAAGGTTAGTTTATAATTGCGAACCGAAAGGAAACTGAAAGCAAAACAGGAATTGAATGCTCCAGAACAAGTTAACCAAAAGAGTAAGTGTTTTGCACCTTCAATCCATTACTCACTAAATTACACAAGATTTTTCAACACTTTATTATAAAATAAGCTTTGTGTTAATGATTTTGGCTATTTGTAGGTTAATATAAGTGTTTTAAACATTAACTTACTTCTCATGAGGCTGAATCTCCACCTACAGGCGCCATAATGTAACTGCAGCCATTTAAAGTGGATCTGAAAATGCGAGTAAGTAGCCAACTCTAGCCTAGTCGGAGACTATGGTACACCAGATACTTGTTAAACCCCCCAGTTCCTGATACATTTAACTTATGATGCATTTGTTGGAACGTATCCCCAGTGTAAATCAGGGAGCACCTGTACAATACAACTCCATTAATGTATATAATGCCTTATACAGTGTGAGTTTTCTGGGGGTCTGGAACGGATTCTTTCAATTTACATTATTCCTTATGGGAAAATTGTGCTCGGTACCCATCGTTTTCGGTTCTCAACAAGCCTTCTGGAACGAATTAACAATGAGAACCGAGGTAGCACTATATGTACTTTATTTAATTACTTTTGTATTACTGTATTGTTTCTCATTATTAAATTATGTAAAGCTTGCACATGCCCAGAAATATGTATAATAAAGTTGATGATTTTCTTGGCTGTTGTTTATGAACAGGTGAAACTATTCGGATTGTGATCGAAGACTATGTGCAGCACCTGAGCGGTTACCTACTGAGGCTGAAGTTTGACCCGACGCTGCTTTTCAGATCCCAGTTCCAGTACCAGAATCGCATAGCTGTGGAATTTAACCAGCTCTACCACTGGCACCCGCTCATGCCTGACAGCTTCCTCATCGATGGAACTGAGTTCACCTTCTCTCAGTTCTTGTTCAACACTTCTATCCTGACACACTACGGAGTGGAGAAACTGGTGCAGGCTTTCTCAACTCAGCCGGCAGGTCAGGTGAGCTTTGCGTTGATGTCTTTTAGGGTGGCTTCAGTGTTTGAAAACATGCTTGTTTGAAGGTAAGTCTGTCTGCGGACATGCATGATGTAAAGCACCATGGTGAGAAGTTCTATTTATTCATAGACATTTACATTTCCAACATTTATCAGACGCTTTTACCCAGATCGACTTACAAGTTACAGTCTGACAATCTAGGCAGTTGTGGTGTAAGAGCTTTGCTCAGGGACCCAACAGTGGCAGCTTGGCAGAACCTTGGACCTTCTGGTCCATAGTCCAGTACCTTAAGTGCCAGGCTACCACATTCCCATAGACCCTCTACAATTGGCACCCCTGAAAAAGATGACTAAAAAGAGTAATAAGAAATTCAACTTTTTGTTGATGAGCTTCATCTCACACTGAAGAACAAATTAAGTGGAGTAACCACAGTCTTTTTATTTGTGGTGGCTCTCAGCAATATCAACCTTAACTGCCATATATTGATTATTTTATTTATTCATTTATTTCATCGTAGAGCCCAGCCCCTCCTTGCTCGCCTGACACACATAGGCACACATGCACATTTCTGGAGTGAGAAACTGTCTTTTATGTGAAAGTGTAACATATTTCCAGTAGTACTTATTGAGTGAGTAGATATTTCTGAAGCGAGCAAGAATCTAACGGATACGTAACGTTACTTTAATGTCAGAACATTTTCCATGAATTCTGTGTTTGTAGCCATTCTTGTCGAGATGCAACTGCTCCCATGCAGTATTTTCTTTATGTTCTCTCTCTTAATTTTTCTGTTTAGCTTTGGTATATTTCTTACTATAAACATATTTATTAGACAACATAACTTTATTTGTTACATATATCATCTTGGCAGCCCAAGCATGTTGGGTCCCTTTTTGAGTCTTGGCCTTCCCAAGGTTTCTTCCTTATAATTTTTCCTTTCCACTGTTGCCCTAGACCTTTTCAGTTAGGGTTGTGCTCCTTTGTAAATGCCCCACAGAAATAAATTTAACTTGACTTTCTGCAGAACAATAATGTCACCTGTAAACTTTCTAAAAGATTATTTCTATATTGTATGAAATGTAATGTATGTAAAGGGTCCTGTTTTTCATTCTTCATTGGCTGTAAAACACTGGTCTTCAAGATTGATTAATTTTTTTAGTAGACAATTTTCCATGTAACTGCACAATACTTGCCAGTGCCACTGGTTACCAAACAACCCCAAAGCCAAACAGAACCACTCCCATGCTTAACAGTTGTCAAGATGTTCTTTCAAGAAAGGCTTCTTTTCTTCTCCAAACATACCTTTGGTGCTTGTGGCTAAAGAGTTCAATCTTCAGACCACAACACATAATTTCAGAATGCCTCTGGCTTATATAAAGGCTGTGATGCATACTCCAGAAACTGACTATTGTAAAGAGATAACAAGTGAAGTTTTTTTTCTTCTGATGACTCATATGGTTCATATAGATCATGTTTGTGCAGGCTGTGCTGCACAGTGGCCCGGTGCAGAAATGCTCACGTACCACTTTCATGCAGGTTCCAGTGAGATAGTTTTCTTGATCCTGTTCTGACTTGAACTGTCTTACTTAATGACATTTGGGCAGTGGAAGCGCCAAGCAGGAAAAAATTGATTATCCTTGTTTAGCTTCTCCTGTGTGAGAGTCCGTTCTGTGATATATATGCTTAAACGAGCCTATGGCTGTTTAGGCACCGCACCCAATCCAAAATCCCCCTTTGGTGGACTTCTATGGTGAGAGAAAATCTGCACAAAATAACGAACTAAGCTCACTGTCCACCATCTTCGCCGGTACCTCGATCAGTAAATGTGGAGACTGCTCAGCAGTAGGGATATAGCCTTTGTCCAGCCTTCCCTCCCTCAGACATGGCCAGTTGTGTCCGTATGTGGCTCCTAGTATCGATATTTTCTGGGATCTTGTTGATAAGGATAATGAGACGACTTTATCAGTATATATCTTGGGTCTAAAGTATTAAGAAGTTGTTATACCTCACCATCTGTTGCTTTTCTTGCCGTAAGGCACTTTTTTTTGCAGAATGATTCGATCATCAGAGGGACAGCACAGGTTGGAAAATTGGGAGACAAAATTCGAGAGGGAAGACTGAGATGGTTTGGACATGTGCGGAGGAGGGATAGTGGATATATTGGTAGGAGGATGTTGGAAATGGAGCTGCCAGGCAAGAGACGGAGAGGAAGACCAAAGAGGACTTATTTGGTTGTGGTAAATGAAGATATGCAGGGAGTTGGGGTGAGAGTAGAGGATGTGGAGGACAGGGTGAGGTGGAAACGTTTAACTCGCTATGGTGACCCCTGATAAAGGGAGAAGCCGAAAGAATAAGAAGAGGATTCTACTAAGGTTTGCTGAGTGTGTTTTTGTGCTGGTACGTTGGCTGGTTTAGGCCAGTTATGGACAGCTGACTCCCAAAGTTTGACATAAATGTTCTTCATATTTAGCATAATCTTCATTTTCTTTTTTGATGATAATGACAATTAGATGATACTTTGGCAGTGTACATCTTGGGTTTAAAGTATTAAAACGTTGTTTGAACCCATCTCTCTCGACCTACATCGTCTTTTACTATGTCATCTGTTGCTTTTCTTGTCGTAAGGCACTTTTTTTTGCAGAATGATTCTGCTAAGGTCTGCTGAGTATGTTTTTGTGCTCGTACCTTGGTCGGTTTAAGTCCGTTATGGACAGCTGACACCCAAATTTTGACATAATCTTCATATTCTGCATGGTGGTTACTTCACAGATGGTGAAATAAGTTAATTGTCCAGCCGTCTCTAGCGGTAACCAATTTTCTGATGGAGTTTGCAGATTAAATCAAATCACGTAGATTGTGAATCTGGTGGTGTCTGTATTTTGTCTCCTTGCGCAGTTTGTTCACTCCTTTTTAACTTCAGTAAAGCGCTTTTAGGTAGAACGCTAGCTTGATTTGAGGCGCTAGCATGCTGTAGTGAGCAGGCACAGTAGTCTATCCTACCTGGATACATGACGCTGAGTGAATAGGTGAACTCTTAAGGTGTGGTTTTGACTGTTTTTTTGCAAAGTGAGTGACATATTTGATAATGTCAGCTCGCACATTATTAAAAAAGCAATGATTAGCGTAGATGATAAATATCCCTGTGGTAGCCTAGCGGGTAAAGTATTGGACTATGGACCAGAAGGTCCAGGGTTCAAATCCCACCTCTGCCAAGCTGCCACTGTTGGGTCCTTGAGCAAGGGTCCTTAACCCACAATTGCTTGGATTGTAAGACTGTATCAATTGTAAGTCGCTCTGGATAAGGGCGTCTGCTAAATGCTGTAAATGTAAATATAAATGTATCCCACACCCATAGCATCTTCACAGCAGTTGGCTGTAGCAGTGGCTGTGTCACCTGAGTTGGTAGGAAACAAATTTAAGGAAGTGAAACAACAAAAGGACTGCACACCAAGGCTTGGTATCTGCTAAAAATGTTAGAGTTGCTTCCTATCAGACTGTGTACATTATTAGACTGCATTGTCAGCTCCTACAAAGAACAAGGACTGTCTGTTCATAACATGCAGCACTCCTTGTGAAATTTTGTATTTAGAGCCAGGACATGGCCTATGCTCTAGCCGAGCTAAGGAACTCTGAAGGTCTCTTTTAGGTCTTTTCTGGTAATGACTCTGGCTGTGTTTACCCTGGTTCTAGCACTCCGTCTGTTGGTTTTGTGTGCTTGTGGTGTTTGCTCACTTGAATAAACATCTGCAGAAATTTTGATCAGATTATTAAGTGCATGTAATCATACTCAGTAATTTAGAGATTGGCCTATAGTTGTGTATAACCATTTGACCAATGGCTTTTTTAAAAGAAACTGAACAATTGCTGCTTAAAACTGGAAGGAACAGTGCTGTTTACTATAGATAAGATACGAAGGCTGTGCAGGACATTTCTAAGGAATTTAGTTGGAAGTACAGGGTGGACCATTTATATGGATACACCTAAATAAAATGGGAATGGTTGGTGATATCAACTTCCTGTTTGTGGCACATTAGTATATGGGAGGGGGGAAACTTTTCAAGATGGGTGTTGATCATGGCGGCCATTTTGAAGCTGGCCATTTTGGATCCAACTTTATTATTTCCAATGGGAAGAGGATCATGTAACACATCAAACGTATTGAGAATTTCACAAGAAAAACAATGGTGTGCTTGGTTTTAAGGGAACTTTATTCTTTCATGAGTTGTTTTCAAGTTTATGACCACTTATAAAATGTGTTCAAAGTGCTGCCCTTTGTGTTGGATTGTCAATGCAACCCTCTTCTCCCACTCTTGCCACACTGATACTAACACCGCAGAAGAAATGCTCTCCAAATCTGACCCCCTTAGACTTTTATCGTTGGAGTCATCTGAAGGTAATTGTCTATGCTGTGAAGACACGAGATATGCAGCATCTGAAACAACGGATACTGGAAGCCTGTGCTAGCATTTCTTCTGCGGTGTTGCTATCAGTGTGATTGTTGTGATTTTTTTCTTGGTGTCCTGTTTTCTTTTCTTATTTTCTCCATTGTTTTCCATTTTGGTTTAAAACTCTGAAGGCAGCTCTCAAACAGTGGTATTCAGTGATCTTTTTTTTTGTAGATTTAATCATTGTCATGGAAGCAGTAAAGCCACTGTTTTCCTTTAGTTAAGTGAAATGTCTGAGGGATTTTATGCAGCACACTTAAGTAATTCTTCCCTTTTGGTCTATACTTAAGGTGTTTTATGCAAACGGGCACAGCACCTTATCAGCCCTAGATGGGGTAAATGGTAGGAAGTCAGAAACTTCCTGGAAGAAAACATTATTGAATTTGGAAGGTTGATACGTAATAGCAACATACTCAGGACATGATAATTCCATTTTGCACAACTATAGTTCAAAACTGGAACTTGCACAGTTAACGAACAGCACTTAAAATCATTTCTAACAATAGTTGCCAGTCCTCCTCCCAATCCGGTGACCCAAAGGGGCTTAGGTCACCAATTGTAGGCAATGTCTCAGTCACAAAGAGAAAGACCAAAGGAGGAGTGACAAAAATGTCTTTCAGTAAAAATGCCATATTGACTAATGACCTAGCATTGACTGTTTTAGGAATTCATGGATTATAGAGTAGTTGTGAACCAGGGTGTCAGTGGGGCATGTTCCAGCGGATGAAGGTTGCCATGGTTGGCACCCTTATTTCGACTTCACAGGAGGAAGGGCAGGGTGGGCCAGGGAAAACAATAACTTTCCTCAGAAAAGTTCTGCAGTCATGTTTCTAAGTTCAGCGATTGTTCCGTGATCAGCACATAGAATCAACAAACACCACAAAACACTGGAATCTTACTAGGGATTGTGGGAACACTTTGGTAGATCCAACGAGTCCAATGGCACAGAAACAGTTAAACACACAGCAGTTAGTACTTTAAGCAAATTCAAACAACAACAAAATCTTAGATTATAAATGTATTACTTCCCAAATTCAGTTTTATTTTTACATGTAATGTCTAGACTTCCCAAGTAGGTTGGGATCTTTTTTGAGTGTTGACCCACCCAAGGTTTCTTCTTCAACACGTTTAGAGACTTTACTTGCCACTGTTGCTGTAGACTTGCTCAACTGGGGCTGTGTTCCTACAAATTTTTAAGCGTCTTTGAGTCAATTCTCTGTTGTAAAAAGCACTCCAGAAATAAATTTGGCTTTTCTATAAGTTGAAGGATGTAATGATTCATAATTTAGATCTTTGGCAGAATGGAAGCAAAGTTAGTTTTAGATAAATCAGTTGAACAACCTGTGTGCTTTTTACTTTCCAGATTGGAGGTGGTCGAAATGTGCCACATTCAGTGAGCAGGGTAGCTGAAGGAGTTATTAAAGAATCTAGAGAACTTCGGTTACAGCCATTCAACGAGTACCGCAAGAGGTTCAACCTGAAACCATACACATCATTTTTTGAATTTACAGGTATGTCATTAAAATCATAGAAGGTATGTTTGCAGCTATGCTGTAATGCAGTTCTGTAATTTACAAAAAATGTAAGCGCTTTGCAATTTAAATTCCAGCACATACATTATATAGACAAAACTTTGTGGACACCCCTTCTAATTACTGAGCTCTGCTATTTCAGCAACACTCACTTGTAACACATTCATAGTATAAAGCTTACATTTCTGGATTTTCTATGGACAAACAGTGGCAGTAGAAATGGGTTGTATTGATAGTCCAGTGACTCTCAGTATGACACATTTGTAGGTTTTTGCTTCCAACTAGTTAGTACATCAACTTTCTGTCCTGCTGTCCTTAAATAAAATCCTCAGGGAACTGGTTTTCCAACTTGGCTGGCTTGCACAGAACCTTGACCTCAACCCCATAAGACACCTTGAAAATGCACTGGAATGCCAAAGTGGGCCTTATTGTCTAACATCAGAATCTGACCTCATAGTCATGTTCCAAAACCTTTGGAAAGCGTTTTTGAGGAACAAAGGCTGCAGCAAAGGTGGTGGGGAAGCTCCATAGAAATACGCATGTTTTAGATGTAATTATTGGGTGTCCACAAACATACTATCCATATAGTGTATGTTCAGCTTTATAGTAATTACCATCAGTGGAGATGATGATAATTATGTGGTTTCTCTCACCTCTAAAATGTTGCACTACTGTAAACAATCTCTAGGCGTGAGAGTGTGAATAAGTGGTTGTGTGCTATGAGTATTCCTGACTATATATATATGTATGTATTTTCCGGGCTATAAAGCGCACCGGGTTATAAGGCGCGATATCAACGATCGGCTGCTAATGGGTTTATTTTCATACATAAAGCGCACCGGGTTATAAGACGCATGAAATGAAACAAAATTCTTAAGTTCCGTCAGAAGCTCAGTTTGGTCTTTACCTGGCGCAGGGCGTCTTCTTGCTCTTTCCTCCACTTCCGTACCATTGATTCGTTAATGTTGAATTCTCTCACAGCTGCTCTATGACCATGTTGTACTGCGTGACTGATAGCGTTGGGTTTGAAATCCGCTTCGAAAATGAATGAATGAATGCACGTACCCTAATGCTGAAGCACATACCGTATTACTCCGTGATGCTGCGCACTACGGTGGTCGTAAGCTTTGTAACTTACCAAGGCCGTGCTAAAACATTTTGACAATCGGTTCTAGGTCAGAAAGCACAACCAGAATTAATTCATACATTAGACGCACCGCATTTTAAGGCGCACTGTCGATTTTTGAGAAAGTTAAAGGATTTTAAGTGCGCCTTATGGTCCGAAAAATATGGTGTGTGTGTGTATGTATGTATGTATGTATGTATGTATGTATGTATGTATGTATGTATGTGTGTGTATATATATATATATATATTCATCATCATGATTAATCGCATTTTTTTCTTATGCCTGAAGCTTCCTATAATGGTTATTTAAATCTAAAATCATGGATTTAATGCAATATAAACATAAATAAAATATTTAATTACAAATGCAGTTCTTAATAGCATCTTTTACTCGTGAATTTCTCTGATTTCAAACAAATCATCTCAGATTTCAAATAAATCATCATGGCATCGCATTGGCAAGACACGTGAGTTAAGAAAAATTTTTCTTGAACTTAAAGTTAAAACATTAGTATTATGTTGTCTAAAAATGAATATAATAAATATTATTTATTTATTTTAAATGTATTATTTCTATTATTAATATATAAAAAGTGTGTGTATGTATATATGTGTATATACAGTGCCCTCCATAATTATTGGCACCCCTGGTTATGATGTGTTCTTTAGCTTCTAATAAATTGAGTTTTTATTGTGGAAACATACTCTTACACTGAAAATTGTAGAAAAATGTAACCTTTAACTCAAGTGAAGTTTAAGGGGGAAAATAAAATCCCTGACTAAGAAATAATTATTCTTCATAAAATCACATGTTCCACAATTATTGGCACCCCTAACAATTCTTAGGAAATAAATGTAATTAAAGAATTTCTGTCACTTCTACAGTATTTTACTATGTTATCCGATATGTAGGAACAGGTTAATTGAGGGCCAATTCACACTTCTGTCTCCCTGGGGTATAAGTTATGAAGACTGAGGTGGACACAGAGGAGCGCATTCAGAGGTTTGCGCTTACACACATGGGGAAAAAGTGACTGGAAGAAGAGACAACATAAAGCACAGGTGGGAATGCAGTGCAGGCTGGGTGGTGTGGTGAATATCTACCTTCACAAAAAGTTCCGCACGACAGGGCACAGATAGAGCTACAAGTAAGAAGATCACGGGCCCTCGCCTACACTGTCCATATCTACTGTCAGAGGATTATTAAGATTTAAAACAACTGGGACAGTGGTAAACAAGTCCTTGACGAGGACGCAAGATTAGTTTTGCCACCAACGCACAGTGAGGAGGATGATAAGAGACCAAAAAAATCTCCAAAGCTCACTGTTACAGAACTGCAACAAATGGTTAAAAAAAAAAAAGCCATCTTGGGGTCACGAAGTCTCAAAACAACCATCAATGCCGCCACTACATGCCAACAAGCTGTTTGGGAGGCATCACGGAAAACAACCTTTTCTCACTCACAATCATAAACGAAAACGTTTGGATTTGCTAAGCAGGTACTGGCACTTCAACTGGGACCGTGTGCTTTGGTCAATGAAACAAAGATAGAAACTTTTTGGCAACAAATGCTGTAAGTGGGTCTGGCGTAACACAAGACTGAGTATGCAGAAAAGCACCCCATGCCCCTGTGAAATACGGGGGAGGATCAGTGATGCTGTGGGCCTGCTTCTCTTCCAAAGGCCCGGGAACCTTGTAGGGGCATGGCAAATCATGAATCATTGAAAACCAGACATTTTAAAACAAAATCAGGTGGCTTCTGCCCGAAGCTGAGGATGGGTCCCCGTCACTGGGTCTTTCAGCCAAGATAATGAACCTCTAAACATATGGCAAGATCTACACAGAAATGGTTGACCACACACAGAATCAAGCTCCTCCCATGGCATCTCAGTCCCCAGACCTCCCCCATGGAAAACCTGGGGGTGGGAGCTGAAGAGGAGAGTGGCAGAGGAGAGGACCCAGGTCGCTGGATGATTTCGAGAGATTGTGGCACAGAGGAATGGTCGAAGATCCCCTTTCTGTTTTCACCATCTTGTGAAACATTAATAGGAGAAGAGTAGGTGCGTTTTGTTGGCAAAGGTGGTTGTACAAAGTATAAAAACATCAGGGGTGCTAATAATTGTGCACACTTATTTGATGTTAAACAATTATTTCTTAATGTGGGACTTTTTTTCCTACGGAATAAATGCACTTGAGTTAAAGTTGGAAATTTTACTCTTGTTTCCATCGTGTCTTATATTATTGAAAGAAAACTCAATTATTGAAGCTAAAGAACACATCTTAACCAGGGGTGCCAATAATTATGGAGGGCCACTGTATGGTATATATATTATCTATATATATATATATTATATATATATAGATCGATATATATATATATATATATATATAATATTTTTTTTTTAATATACTATTTGAAAATATGAAAATAACTCCATCTGCTTTATTTTAACTGCAAATAAGTGTTATCTGAAATTTGTCTGTAATTTATAGAGTAAAACAAAAATGTTCCATTTCACTCAAACACATACAGTACCTACAAATAATAAAACCAGAGAAACTGATAATTTTGCAGTGATCGTTTAAGTTTTTGTCGACCTGTATTATAGCTGGAGCTGGAAAGCTCACCTACTGGTTGTCGACAATATTCACGTCATGATTTGCATGAGCCAAGGCTTATGACTTACTATAATATTAAACACGGTTGATTTTATTAGAAAATGTCTGACTTAGGACAGCTATCCTGACCACCTTACACCTAATGAACTGGCACGATTATGACAGACCTCCAGCTTGACTCTTATGATTTTATTCTTTTTTGGAAACTTATCTTCATCTGTCAACTCGCTTGAAAATTGTTTGGTATAAGGCCGGCATAAGACATCATAAGCCAAGTTTTCATTCAAAAAGTATGGTACGATTCCTTAAAACAATGAATACTTTGGCAATGTAATGCAATATATAGTGGACACTTTCATTATTCAGTTATCAAACACCCATAAATCTTGTCAAAACATGATGTCAGACCAACTCCTCCATCCACATGCAATCTAATGCTTTCTGGCTTTGTGTTAAGTCATATGTAAGAATTTAAGTATTTCTTAGACATGAACTCATGTTTTCTTTCACAGGTGATAAAGAGATTGCCCGTGAACTGGAGGAGCTCTATGGAGACATTGATGCTATAGAGTTCTATCCAGCACTGTTATTGGAGAAAACGAGGCCTGGCGCCATATTTGGACAGAGCATGGTAGAAATTGGGGCGCCTTTTTCTCTAAAGGGTCTTCTCGGAAACCCCATATGTTCACCGGACTACTGGAAGCCCAGTACATTTGGGGGTCAGACTGGGTTTAATATTGTCAATTCTGCCTCCCTGGAGAGACTGGTTTGCCTCAATACTAAGTGGTGTCCGTATGTATCCTTTCATGTCCCTCCACCAGGCTATCATCAACAGGGCAAGTCAAGTGAGGCTCATCCTGAATTGTAGCCCACATGGTGAATCCGTCTGTTAGAACTAGGAGATGCTAGAATGCTGCAGCAAAGTTGTGTTTACAAAGGTTAGCTGACTGAATTCACTGATGTCACCATTTATTTACACTCAACTACTGTTTCAATACCTACAAGTAGCAGTTAATGACTATAGTTATTTATGTAACGGGAGGCAGAACACAAATGAATGTTTTGATATGATGTTTTGTAATGTATAGCAAGGTACAGAAGAGAAGAATTGTAGGACCACCATCCCTGAAGGGCAATATCAGTTTAGTCATCATAATACTGAAGACCTACCTGAGTCAGCATATTACAGGTGCTCCCCGATTTACAATGGGGATACGTTCTGACAAACCCATTATAAGTTGAATGTATGGTAATATACAGGTATGCGCCATTTAATGATCATCCGATCAACAACCGCTAGCTTTAACGACTGATGCCTTAACGATTGTAATAAATTATAATGGGAAATAAAAATATGACTTTTACCTCTGGATGTTGTGGCCATCAACAGCCGATCAACACTGCCGATCTACGAGCGAAAGTGCGTCTTTCGTTTGTGTGCGTTTGTTTGTTTTATTTACATTGTGGGGACCAAATGTCCCCATAAGGATAGAAAGATCAAACATTTCTTTTACCCTGTGGGGGCTTTTTGCTGGTCCCCACTGGGAATTTTTTTTTTTTTTTTTTTTTACAGAAACTGCTATCTTTTGAAAAACCAAAAGAGTCGAAAGATCTCCATTAGGTTACTGAGATTAAGGTTAGGGGTAGATGTAGTTGCACCATTAATTAGCTACAGTAATCATTATTTCATTGTGATAGTTACACAGATGTGTGTGTGTGTGTGTGCACCTTGTCTTGCTATACCTGGTTAAGGTTAGGTGTAGTAGTAAGTAACTGCAGTAATCCTTCACTGCTTGCTCATTAGCTCACGTTTGGACTACAAAATCGGTTGATGTCTTTAGAGAATTTTTTGTGCAAGTTACTCATGTTTGTGTGGATGACTTTCCACTACTTATTTGTAAGAAGGTGTACATTACTTCACAAGTGCATGTGCCTGTCCTACCTGTAAGTAGTGCCTCTTTGCTTGTTCCCCCATTAGCTATACATATTCTTTCACCTATAACTCTTAAACTGGTTCACATTCCGTAGCTGTGCTCTGTTTCGTGTATTGGAGTTTGTTATAGCGTAAAGGTATTTTTCTATAATCGTTTGTGATTTCCGTACAATTAACAATAAGTGCCTTTCAGTTTAGACCGGTGCTGTTAGGGATGCTGTGTAGAGGGTACAGGTTTCAGGGATGCTTGTCATTTTCGAGCCGTACTCTGACGCATTCCCATATCGTTTGCACGTGTTTTTTTGTGAAAATACAATTAAATTTATATGACGTAGTAACACTATTTGACTATGGTAATTCTGATCACAGTCCATTTCGGTCAACGAATTAGTTAAGAGCGCATATCTTTGTACTGCATACAAGTTGCTTTAAGTTTGGGTTAAGGATTTTTTAGATTTGCTATATTTCTTCATAATAGACCTGACAACATCAGATTTTCTCAGAAGTCCAAAAGTAATAAAGAGACCCAGTTAACACACGACACAAAACTATTATGCTTGGTCATTTACGTATAAAGAAAATGATCCAATATTACATATTAGGAGTGGCAAAAAGATGTGACCTTTGCTTTCAGTAATCTTGCTGTGATCCCCCCTGTGCAGCAATACCTACAACTAAACGGTTCCTGAACTGTTTATCAGTCCCTGCACACCGCTTTGGAGGAATTTTAGCCATCTCCCTACATAACCGCTTCAACTCTGGGATGTTGGTGGGTTGCCTCCCTCAACTTAACTGCTCGCCTTCAGGTCCTTCCACAACATTTCGATGGATTAAGGTCAGGACTTTTGCTTGGCCATTCCAAAACATGACCTTTTTCTTCTGTAACCAATTCTTTGGTAGAACGGCTTGTGTGCTTCGGGTCGTTTGTCTTGCCTTGCCATGCCCACCTTCTCTGGAAGATGCAGTTCATGGACAGATGTCCTGACAATTTTCTGTAGATTCTCTGATATAATTCAGAATTCGTTTTCCAACAACTGGCAAGCCCTCCTGGCCCAGATGCAGCAAAACAGCCAAACCATGATACTACCAAACCATGTTTTCACAGATGGATAAGGTTCTTATGCTGGAATGCAGTGTTTTAATTTTTCTCCAAACATCACTCTTTTCTTTTTAAACCAGAAAATTCTATTATGTCTCATCCGTCCACAAAACATTCTTCCTATAACCTTCTGGCTTGTCCATGTGATCTTTAGCAAACGCAGATGAGCGCATGTACTTTGAGGAGCTGGCGTTTTTCTCCTTGCAACTCTGGCCATGCACACCAATTGTTGTTTTTCAAGTGTTCTCTTATGGTGGACTCATGAACATTAACATTAGCCAATGTGAGAGGCCTTCAGTTGCTTATAAGTTACAATGGGGTCCTGTGTGACCTTGCCAACTAGTACCACCATTTTGTTTTTTTTTTGTTTTTTTTTTTTTTTTTTTCCTCTGGAGTGATCTTTGTTGGTCGACCTACTCCTGGGGAGGGTAACAATGGTTCCTTTAGTTTTTCCTCCTTTGTAACACAATCTTCCCTGACTGTGATTGGCGGAGTCCAAACTCTTTAGAGATGGTTTTGTAACCTTTTCCAGCCTGATGAGCATCACAACTCTTTTTCTGGGGTCATCAGAATCTTTGTTTGTTGCCATGATCCCTTCTACACGTGTTGTGAGAGCAGACTTGATAGATCCCTGTTCTTAAAATAAAACAGGGTGCCCACTCACACCTTGATTGTCCATCCCATTGATCTGACAAAACACCTGACCTCTAATTTCACCGGTTCAAATTAACTGCAATCCTAAGGTTCACATACTTTTGCCCACTCCTACTTATATGTATATTGGTCATTTTTTCTCAATAAAGAATGCCCAAGTATAATATTTTTGTCTCATTTGTTTTAAACTGGGGTCTCTTTTATCTACTTGTAGGACTTGTGTGAAAATCTGATATTGTTTTGGTCATATTTATGGCAAATATAGGAGATTCTGCACTCACTGTATATCATAGCTTAGCTTACTCTTAAACATTCTCAAAACACTTACATTAAGCATCATTTAGGCAAAAACAGTCACACAATGCCCTATATGTTTTGTTCAATTTATTGAACAAAAACAAAATGGGTTGGTCCGTCCTGGATTAAGCTGCCTGTATGCCCATAATCTGTGGGAGAGTATCGTGCTGCTATCACTTGGGGGGAAAATCTAAATTCTATTAGAAATATTATTTTAGATATTATTCTACTGAATATAATATTTATGTGTAATTATCCGATTCCATCATAAACTTGAACCTGTGTAATTAGGGAGCACCTGTATCACATCGATCCTCTTGTCCTTGTGCTGATGTTCAACATTAATGGAGATTTTTTAAATGGTCATTTTGATTAAATCTGTAAGGTTTAAGACGTTGGCAAAGGAAAACACCAAGCAATGCTTATTCTCACCTTAAAACCATCAGTCTTACAAACGGACACAGGTTGGGGTTTTGCCAAATAACAGGATGAATAAAGTGTGTATTTTGATGCCACTGGATGTGATTTGTCACAACATTCAATTGGGTGTTTAGTCAAACAGTGTGTGTGTTTCTTTATGTCAGAAGCGGGATGGTGCAAGTTTTTGATAAATGGTGCATTGCCTGGCCATAATTATGTGGACACTACTTCTATTTTAACCACATAATTGAATCAATCATGGAGCCATATAACCTTCATAGATAGACACTGGGTGTAGAATGATTCATATGGAAATACACAGTAATTAGAAGTACAAAGTACTCAATCAAATTTCTGCTAGAGTTGTAGTGCTGTTATTAGTAAATTGTAAATCATGCTCAACTGTGAAGTGGTAGGCCATATAACCACACCGAATGGCGTTAAAGCTCAGAAAACGTCCCTGAAAGCAATAAACTATTCATCTAGAGCTTCAAGACTTTCAGTGATTGTAATGCTAAGCACAAACCTAAGGACATCACCTATTTTGGGTAGAATGGATTAAAACACTCTTGACCTATTGAAACATGTTCTCTAAAGTGCTGAATCATGTCTCACCATCTGGCAGTCTGATCAAAGAATCTTGATTTGGAGGACGACAGGAGGATGTGACACTTAATTCAAACTGTAAAGTCTGGTGGAGGGAGAACTACACGCTGAGGCTGATTTTCATTGTTTGAGCTTCGCCTTCATTCCAGTGAAGAAAAATTGGGAAAACTTTGGTGACTTTGGGACATGGCTGATCTGCACAGAACCCTCATATCAACCAAATCCAAGACTCTTGTACTTAATTTGAAGTTTTCTCAATTTGTGTTCTATAAAATCCAAATGTTGCTCATTTACAGAGTAACCATTTGCTTTGCGTTTGGACAAACCTGCTGTAGAGGAGGCAGATAGCTCTTGTGGCCCAGAGCTAAGGATGAGCTGCTGGTGAAGACCTGGATTCGATTCCTGGGCTGGGCTTGCAACATGAAGTTGGGGTGGTGCAGTTACAAGCAAATCCTTAATTTGGTGGCACATCGTGGACAACATGAACTGAGTGGAACCAATCTACTTCCGTAACTTGCTGAGAAAGCTGTAGTAGTTTAACTATAGAGCTGCCAACACTGGATAAGGGTTTTTTTTTTTAATTCTTGTCCCCATTTCTCAATTCAACATGGGCATGCCTCTGAATCATCCAACCTCCCCATTCATAACATTCATTTTAGTGCAGTGGGCCAGTAAGTGTACAAACAGCTTGGATTTCCACACCAAGAGCACGCCTACACGGACGAACACGCAACTTCCGCCGCGTCCATTCGCCAACAAACAAAAGTGGTCGCTGTTGCAGTGATAAAGAGATGATCCCCAACTGACTTTCCCTAGTTTAGACATGGACAGTTGTGCCTGTGGAGCAGAGCCACCAGGTCCTCCATGGTGAATAGGCTAGTGGTATATGACCTTGCACCATCCAAGTCACCTGAATCCATTGATGAACTCATATCAGATTCGTAATGAGAGATGTTCTAGTAAATATTTAGTGGATACTACTCTTAGTATATTGGCGAGACCTCAGACCTTGAAGCATATGCCTACAGCAGCAGAAGAACCCCCCCCCCCCGCACCATGTGCCCTCCTGTCAGCTAAGAAACGTGCCAAACCGAGGCTGCATACGCACTGCTCAAAAAAGGTGGCACAAAAAGATTGGAAAAACCTTGCCTTTTCTGATGAATCTCAGTTTTTTACGTAGACATTGTTGGTGTGAAGGGTAGGATCATAATCTGCAGCGCTGTGTGATGCTATCATGCCAGTGAGGACCAAAATCGTGAGGGAATGTTTCCTAGACCTTGTTGAAAGCTATGCCACCAAAGAATTAAACGCAGTTTGAAGGGCAAAAAGGGGGTCCAACCCAGTACTAACCAAGGTGTATTTAATAAAGGTGTTTTACCTAGTGCTCTAACAAATATCAGTATTTATGTATAATTACTTTGGTGTAGAGCAGTTTTGTAAAAAATTTTTTTTATTTGTTATGATTACGCATTTATCATTTAGGCTCTGGTATTGTTGATATCCTTTATGAAAAATATACTGTATTGTCGTGTGTTTGTGCATTACCTCAACTCCTTTCGTCCGAGTTAAGCACTGAACCTGGAGTGAACTGTTACACTAAATCAAGACTTTTTTGAATACGCTCTGGCATTTCGTATCTTCCCTTCATGAATACTGTACTGCTAGTGTTGAATTGAGATGCGATGTCTACATTCTTTTTGGCCTTTTTTTTTGACATGCACATTTTATGAGTGTTCGGTTGACTTGATTACTGGTCAACTAAACAATAATGGAATCCTTGGTAGTAACGTTATTTCATTATGCCTTCTGTACCTAAGATGTTTTGAAAGTATTGAAATGTGGTTAATGAATTCCATTATTTTCCCCTCCATAATTGGGCTATTTTTAATTTTAAACCGATTCATTTCCCAAAACAAATGAATGTGGACTAGGAAGTGTCATTTTATTTCACATGTAATAAACTTCAGTAAATAACCATACAAGTTTAAAATCTTTCAAATATTTCTCTGTAAAATGTGAAATCCATTTAAAATATGCAACATCTGATTAACTTGGCACCTAAAACAAACACAGAAGACATTTATCTTCCAACGTAACACAACAGATGACTGTGTACATGAATTTCCATATTTTGATGTACTGATCTGTACTATTGACGTTGACCTACACTAAATCACAGGTTTGATCAGCAGTAAGTAGCATAACCTTTGGTAAATGCAAATGTAACAGTCGTGTTGATTTGCACTAGAACAAAAATATTGTCTAAACCATTTATAAGAAAAATAAAACTGCAAGTCAGTGCAGTGTGGTGTCCTTTTTCTCTAATAGAGTCTCAGATGAATATACACTCACCGCCCACGTTATTAGGTACACCTTATTTGTACCGGGTTGGACCCCCTTTTGCCTTCAGAACTGCCTTAATTCTTCATGGCATAGATTGAACAAGGTCCTGGAAACATTCCTCAGAGATTTTGGTCCATATTAACATGACAGCATCACGCAGTTGCTGCAGATTTGTCGGCTGCACATCCATGATGTGAATCTCCAGTTCCAGTGCACTAGTGGATGGAGATCTGGTGACTGTGGAGACCATTTGAGCACAGTGTCATGTTCAAGAAAGCACTTTTGAGATGATTTGAGCTTTGTGACATGGTGCGTGTTCCTGCTGCCATCAGAAGATGGTACACTGTGGTCATAAAGGGGTGAACATGGTCAGCAACAATACTCAGGTAGGCTGTGGCATTAAAACGATGCTCAGTTGGTATTAAGTGTGTCAAGAAAATACCCCCTACATCATTACTCCACCACCAGCCTGAACTGTTGATACAAGGCAGGATGGATTCATGCTTGTCTTTACCATCTGAATGTCGCAGTGAAAATTTAGACTCCATTTACAGCATTTAGCAGACGCCCTTATCCAGAGCGATTTGCAATTTATACAATCTTACAATCCAAGCAATTGTGGGTTTAGGTCCTCTGGTCTTGCTCAAGGACCCAACAGTGGCAGCTTGGCAGAGGTGGGATTTGAACCCTCGACCTTCTGGTCCATAGTCCAGTACCTTACCCACTAGGCTACCATAGTCCCACAGACTCCAATCTTCTTTTGACCAATTTTGGTGAGCCCGTGCCAATTGTAGCCTCAGTTGCCTGTTCTTCATTTATAGGAGTGGTGCCTGGTGTGGTCTTCTGCTGCTGTAGCCCATCTGATTCAAGCTTTGACATGTTATGCATTCAGAGATGCTTTTCTGCATAACTCGGTTGTAACGAGTGGTTATTCGAGTTACTGTTGCTTTTCTATGAGCTCCAACCTGTCTGGTCAAAATCCGCTCACTGGATATTTTTTCTTTTCGGGACTATTCTCTTTAAATGTGCATGAAAACCCTAGATTGGCAGTTCCTGAAATACTCAAACCAGCCCGTCTAGCACCAACAACCATGCCACATTCAAAGCCACCATTCTGATGCTCGGTTTAAACTTCAGCAGGTCAACCCGACCATGTCTACGTGTCTAAATGCATTTACTTTCTGCCATGTGATTGGCTGATTAGATATTTGTCTTAAGGAGCAATTGAACAGGTGTACCTAATAAAGCATATATAATTCAAGTTAAACTTCATACGTCACAAAGATTTGTTTTTTAAATACACATACACATTTACGTTTACAGCATTTAGCAGACGCCCTTATCCAGAGCGACTTACAACTGGTACAGTCTTACAATCCAAGCAATTGTGGGTTAAGGGTCTTGCTCAAGGACCCAACAGTGGCAGCATGGCAGAGATGGGATTTGAACCCTGGACCTTTTGGTCCATAGTCCAGAACCTTAACTGCTAGGCTACCACAGTCCCGTAGTAGTGTATACACAGCTACTTTTAACAGTAATATATTCTTGGCATTATCAGAAAATCAAATCAGACAGTGAGTCTTTTTTTCCATAGAATGCACTCCTAATATAGCCCGTGTTAGAAACAGGAGGAGCAAAAAAAAGGAAGAAAAAAAGAAGCAGAGAATCAGAAGCAACCTGAACTTAATGGTGCCAGGAACCCGAAATGCAATACGTGAAGCGGCTGCACCTTTACAAATTCCAAAAACCTCAACAAGTACCTTCCTCTGTCATTCTGTAATAAATAATAAAATAGAAGTAGAAGTAGAAATAGTTCTGTCAAAAGTTTATTAGGCAGGATTTATTTGCCGTGGTGAGGAGGTGCTCTTGTGTCTTCGTGTTCGAGCCGGGATCCTCCCTGAGGCCTTAGAGGCTGAAATGTAGCGCTGGAAGCAGAGGCTGATGCAGTGAAGGTGTTTTGCACTGTGGATGGGTAGAAGTGCACGTCGACGGCCACGGAGGTCATGCCCACGGTCACGCAGTGGGACAGCAGGAGGGGGCAGGAGCCGTGTGAGAGGCTGATGCTGTGGTGGACTGGGGTAGAAGAGGACTCGCTGGTCTTCAGGGTCAGTGACGAGCGGAGACTTTCTTGAGCGCCAGCGGTGTTGGCAGGAGGTGGTGATGGGGCATCTTGGCAGTTCCCCATATCCTGGCTCCTCCAGTCCTCCATGCAATGAAGCTGGATGGTGGAAGGTAGGGACGGGCTAATTTTGCCTTCCTCAAACGAAGTCTCCAACTGATTCACAGAGATTAGAGTAATGTTGCTATGTTTTCTAAGAACAGCTGGAATAAACACTAAAATTATGGAGAACAGCTGCTGTGTCATCCAGTTAGATAGTGGGAACAGCTCCAGAGATGCCTGAATTGATTCCAGGTCCTGACTGGGATTTTGGAGTTTGCACGTTCTTTGGCTCGTTTTCTCGGGGAGGTTTAGTCCCACATTCATGACATGTGGTTGGTCTCTCCAAAGTGTCCCTGTGTGTGTACCATGTTTTTATTTCTGTGTGGGGACAAATGTCCCCACAAAGATAGAAATATCCGACATGTTTGACATTGTGGAGACATTTTGCTGGTCCCCATGAGGAAAACTGCTTTTTTTTTTTTTTTTACAGAAATTGCAAACTTCTTTTGAAAAACCAAAATATTTGCTCACTACCACTGAAACCGGGATTCGAGTCCCAGTGGTGCTTTTTAGCCAGGTCGGGCATCTCACACAGACTGGGATCAGCCTGAACGAATTATTCATTCATTCACTCTTTTGCTCGTTTTCAAATAACTGTTTAATCCAGTTGAGGGTCGTAGTGAGGCTGGTGCCTAACCAGCAACAGAGGGAGCAAGGCAAGTTATTACAAGTCTATTACAGTGCACGCACAACCTCACTCACACCTAGTAGACCTAACGTATGTCTGTGAAATGTGGGAGGAAACCAGAGCACCTGAAGGAACCCATGCGAACATGGGGAGAACATGCAAACGTCACACATCTGGCAGCCAGATCAGGACTCAAACTTTGAATCTCTGGAGCTGTGAGGTGACAGCGCTAACTACTGGGCCACTGTGCCTACCTGAGTCCAAAATTAAGCAGACCATGTTAATTTTAATTGCCTGCTAAAATCTGAGACGTTTTGGACTGGTGGTTTCATGCTGGTGAACCAGTTTTACCAGGAAAACCATGCAAGGTCACCAGCTAATCCAGCACCAGACCAGCACTAACCTGCATAATCCACTAACTCGCATGGTTTTGCTAACTGACAAGCACATCAGCTTCTGATAGTCAGTTAGCCATGGGTTCTCATACTTTTCTGTATACCTGACGTATTTTGGATTAAACATGGTCCCAGTTGGTTCATGGTTGGTTTTTTTTTGGACAATTAAGAGAGCAAATGCATATTTGGACCACAGTATCAGATATAGCCAGTTGCACTTGTGTCTCAACAAGCCCAGTAACAAATCATTGACTAGCATTTTATATTTACATTTACAGCATTTACAGACCCCCTTATCCAGAGCGACTTACAATTGGTACAATCTTACAATCCAAGCAATTGTGGGTTAAGGGTCTTGCTCAAGAAACAGTGGCAGGATTTAAACCCTGGACCTTCTGGGCCAGAGTCCAGTACCTTAACCGCTAGGCTACCACAGTCCCATTTTAGCTAAAGCGTTCTCAGTTTCATTGCCATTCCACGCTTGACTTACTGAAAGGTAAAATACGTTATCTGGCCAGTTTCTCACACCATATTGCTTTGTTTTGACAGTTATTTCAGAACATCTTCACATATTTTGAAACCACATGTAGACATTGCAACAAAATTAAAGCTGTAATATAGAAAGGGGAATCAGTCTCTGAAGCCTTCACAGTTAATGCAGTGTAAATTGCAAGTCAAATAACTAGAAGGATTTAGTTGATTGCTATTTTTTAATGTGTTTGGTTCTTTAATTATTTACGCAGTTTAATTATTTGTACTTATTTTTTACATTTCTTAGAGCTGTAGAGTTTGTAATGGACAGTGTAAGGGCTACACTTACAGGTTAGATTTAAGATAAGATTTTAAGCATAGTTAATTCTGATTTAAGGTTAGTCTTAGAGCTACTCTGTTTTAGCATAATTAATTACAGGTTGGTGTTCGTGTTAGCGAAATATAATTAGCATAGTTAATTATGGGTTAATGTTAGGACTCCCCTATTTTTAACATTTAAAATTTTTATGGGTTTGGTTTAGGGTTAGAGCTACCAATTGTTTTTAGTGTAGTTAATTATAAGTTAGGGTTAAATTAGATCTTCTGCTTGTAGCATAGTTAGTTATGGGTTAGGGATAGTGTTACAGCTAATCTGTTTTAGCAGAATTAGTTATAGACTAGAGTTTGGACAACTTTGTTTTTAGCATTGTTACTTACGGGTTAGGATTATTGCTGCTCTGTTTTTAGCACCGTTATGAAGTAGGTTTAATGGGCTCAATTTTAGCGTAGTTTATTATGAGTTATAGTTAGTACAGTCCTATTATTACATTTCTAGTTTTTATGGGTTAGGTTTAGGGTTAGGGATACCTTCTCTTTAGGGTAGTTAATTGTGAGTTAGGGTTATCTTTTAGAGCTAGTCTGATTTGGAATAGTTATGGATTAGGATTAGGACTGCTTTGTTTTAACATAGTTAAGTGAGTTAGTGTTAGGACTACTGTATTTTTAGCATAGTTAATTATGGGTTCTTTTTAGTGTGGCTAATTACAAGTTAGGGTAAGCATTAGTTCTTTTTTAGCATGGTTAGCTATGGGTTAGGGTTAGTGCTAGAGCTAATATGTTTTACCAGAGTTATGGATTAAGGTTAGGACTACTTTATTTAGCATAGCTATTTGTGGGTTAGTGTTAGGGCTGCTCTGTTTTTAGCGTAGTTAATTATGGGTTAATGGGTTAATGCACTATTTAACATTTTTATTAATGGGTTAGGTTTAGAATTATGGCTACCTTCCTTTTAGTGAAGTTAAATATGAGTTAGGGTTAGTGTTAGAGTTAATCTGTTTTAGCATAGTTAATTATGCGTTAGGGTTAGGGCTAGCTTCTTTTAGGGTAGTTAATTGTGAGTTAGGGAAACTAGAGCCAAACTCCATCCATAATTAACAATGCTAAAACAGTTTTAGCAGTTAAATATGGGTTAGGGTTAATGTTAAAGATACTCTATTTTTAGAATATGTAATTATATGTTGGTGTTAAAGCTACTGTATTTTTAGCATAGTTAATTATGGATGAGTGTTAGCATTGCTCAGATTTGAGCAAAGTTAATTATGGATTATGTTAGGGATGCACTATTTTTAGCATCTTTAATTATGGGTTAGGGCTAGCTTCTTTATAGTGTACTTAATTATGCATTATGGTTAGCGTTAGCTCTCTTCTGTTTTTAGCATAGATAATTAATTTACGGTTGGAGCATCTCTGTTTTAGCATAATTATGGGTTAGGATTAGGACTGCTCTATAGTAAAGTTAATTATGAATTAGGGTTAGTGTTAGGGTTGCTCTGTTTTCGCATAGTTAATTATGGGTTAATGGGTTAATGCACTATTTAACATTTTTATTAATGGATTAGGTTTAGAATTATGGCTACCTTCCTTTTAGTGAAGTTAAATATGAGTTAGGGTTAGTGTTAGAGTTAATCTGTTTTAGCATAGTTAATTATGCGTTAGGGTTAGGGCTAGCTTCCTTTAGGGTAGTTAATTGTGAGTTAGGGAAACTAGAGCCAAACTGTTTTAGCATTGTTAATTATGGGTTAGGGCTAGCTTCTTTATAGTGTACTTAATTATGCATTATGGTTAGCTCTCTTCTGTTTTTAGCATAGATAATTCATTTAGGGTTGGAGCATCTCTGTTTTAGCATAATTATGGGTTAGGATTAGGACTGCTCTATAGCAAAGTGAATTATGAATTAGGGTTAGTGTTTGGGTTGCTCTGTTTTACCATAGTTAATTATGAGTTAGGGTTACAGTTAGGGCTATGCTGTTTTAGCACAGTTAAGTATGTGTTAGGGTTATTGTGTTTTAATTTAGTTAGTTATGGGTTGGGGCTTGTTTTCTAGATAATTCTGTTTCCAGGTAATCAAAACATGAGACTGGGAAAGTAAATTCGATTTCACAATGATGATTTATGATTTTTCCATCCATGTACATTTTTTGGCAGTGATTTCATTACCACACACCAGCTTCACTGATAAAAACTTGGGCCCAAAAGAACATGCTTCTTTGGTAGTGATTTGGCAAGACACCTATGAACCGTGGCAACTCGAGGAGAATGAGGAAAAAGCCGTCAGGGATCACACATCATGTCACTTAGATGTAAGACAGTTAACAGTGACTCACCTGTTCATCATCAGAGGGCTCAGGGTGTGTTTCCACTATGACTGGCAGGTCTTGGCTGGGTTGAACTTCCTCTTGTGCATCATCATTAAACGGCTGGATCAGTAAGGTGGATGGGCCGGATGCTGACGCGTTGGCTCTGGTCTCCGATGTATTTGGGCTTTGCTCAATAACAGCAACCATGTTGTCGTCCTCAAAAGCTCTACATGAAAAACATTGTCAGGAAATCCACCTAAATGACTTGGAAATTACTGTTGGACTTATCCTTAACAATTATAGTATTACTCTGACTCACTTGTTGTCATATGTCCTTTCAATTGCAAGGTGTTCACCATGCCTGCAAGGGCCACCAAGACCTCTTAGAGCTGATAAAAAAGAAGCTCTTGTTAGTGAACACCTTTTTAATCTATACGTGATGCATCGTATTTGAATTCGCATACAAAAGGACGGATTGGCAAGTCTGTGCATGAGTTTTGAGGTTTGGTGTAGACTTACCCGCTCGTCCTGTAGGTAAAGCTGCGGGGTCATTTTTCCGAAACAAAGAGTAGAAAGTCATCGTGATGAAAATGAATGCCAGGGACACTCCGACTCCTACAACGATGGGGATGTCATGCTTTTCAAGGGCAGGGAACCAATTATGTGATTTCCCCTTCTCCCTGAAGGATATGAAGCACAGTGTCAAACCAACCCAATTCCTTGTGAATTCCAGTATGAGATGATACTTATCTACTACCTGGCATTGTCTGTGGTCCTCATTGGTGCCTTGGATGTGTTTTTCTTCAATGTTTCAACTACTTCTGTGTTATTTATTTGGGACGCCTTGGTGGCTGTAAGTGGCTTGGCAGACTGACTTTGGTTAACCACCATTGGAGGTGTGCTGGTGAAACGGTTCACATCATAGACTGGAAACCCAGTAGTCGGCGATTGTTCATTAAGGGCCATTGGGCTGAGAGAGAAATGGTTATGTTCTGAGTGTGAAAGTCCAGAAGATCCCCTGGAGGAGGAATCTGGAGGCTGGGTGATTGGATCAGGTGAAATGACATGCAATCTTTTTTGTGTTCCTAGCAGTTTGGAGTAGGCATTATTAGACAATGGCTGTGGCGTTTTTAGGATGTTTTTGTGAGTTTGTTTTTCTCCCATAATCATACTGCTGTGATCAGTGAAGGATGCATATGAAGTTGGAGCGCTGATCGAATGTTTAGGTGAGTCCTTCAGGTAAACATCTACAGTTGTGAGAGATCAAAACAACACAAACATTACTAAATCTGTGTAATGTCACTCATAATGAACTTGCTTAATTACACTCATTGAGAAAAAAAAACTCACCAAGAAAGAGTTGTAGGAATTGAATGAAACTTTGTGTGTGAATGTAATGTGTGTTTACATGCACCTAATAATCCGATCATAGTCGAATTTCTGCAGTTACCTGATTATTTAAGTGGTCATGTATACAGCATACTCCGATCTAGAAATCAGATTAAGTAATCTGGTAAAGGCAACTGGATTTTACCTCAGTAATCGGATTTCTCAGTGCATAATACCAGTTATCTGATTTCAGTTTACCTAAACGTAGCTTCTGAGAGTCTTTTATGCCCTCTTGTGGCAAGACCCATAGTCTAGAGCAGTGATGTTTTGGGGCAACACGGACTTTCAACTCCCTCCACAAATTTTCTATGGGGTTGAGGTCTGGAGACTGGCTAGGCCACTCCAGGACCTTGAAATGCTTTCTACGGAGCCACTCCTTCGTTGCCCGAGCGGTGTGTTTGGGATCATTGTCATGCTGGAAGACCCAGCCACGTTCCATCTTCAATGATGGAAGGAGGTTTTGGCTTAAAATCTCACGATACATGGCCCCGTTCATTCTTCCCTTAACACGGATCAGTCGTCCTGTCCCCTTTGCAGAAAAACAGCCCTAAAGCATGATGTTTCCACCCCCATACTTCACAGTAGGTATAGTGTTCTTGGGACGCTACTCAGCATTCATCTTCCTCCAAACACAACGAGTTGAGTTTTTACCAAAAAGTTCTATTTTGGTTTCATCTGACCACATGATATTCTCCCAATCCTCTTTTGCACAATCAGTGGCTGACTAAATACTTTTTTGCCCCACTGTATATGCCTGAAACATAACTGAAACATATCTGGGTGAGTTTTTTTTTTTTGTCAATGAGTGTATTTTATAGATTGTTGAATTATACCTGTATCTTTATAAGGATGCAAATAGTGCTCATTTGTAGAGGTTGTAGGTTCCCCCAGCTTGATTTCAGGGATCTAAAATGTTTGAGTGATAAGCAAACTTAGAACATACAGCATTAACCACTGAGAGAATGTAACATTTTAATAAACACTGAATTTATGCAGACATGGCCATGTCATAAACACAGTAGCTGTTCTATGCTGTCAGATATCTACATGAATTGTCTTACATCATGTGTCTATTAGGTACACCTCCTTATTTCTACACTCATTGTCCATTTGTATCAATTCCACTTACCAAATAGATGCACTTTGTAATTCTATAATTACAGATTGTGGTCCATCTGTTTCTCTATACACTTTGTTTGTTCCTGTCTACTCTTCTCGACTGGTCAGGACCCCCACAGGACAAGCACAGATCAGGTACTATTTGGGTGGTGGATCATTCTCTGCACTGCAGTGACACTGATGTGGTGGTGGTGTGTTAGTGTGTGTTGTGCTGGTATGAGTGGCTCAGACACAGCAGTGCTGCTGGAGTTTTTATACACCTCAGTGTCACTGCTAGAATGAAAGTAGTCCACAAAAATGTCCAGCTACCAGTATCCCGTAGGCAGCGTCCTGAGAGCACTGAAGAAGGATTAGAGGATGACTGACACAAACTGTGCAGCAACAGATGAGCTACTGTCTCTGACTTTACATCTATAAGAAGAGAAAGATAAATATGCTAGATGTGTCTAATGGAGTGCACAATGAGTGAACAGTGTTTAAACTCCAGCAGCACTGCTGTATCTGATCCACTCATACCAGCACAACACACACTAACACACCACCACCACATCAGTGTCACTGCAGTACTGAGAATGATCCACTCCCCAAATAGGACCTGATCTGTGGGGGTCCTGACCATTAGAGAACAGAGTGAAGGGGTCTAACAAAGTATGTAGAGAAACAGATGGACTACAGTCTGTAATTGTAGAACTACAAAGTGCTTCTATATGGTAAGCGGAACTGATAATGAATATATAAATAAGGAGGTGTACATAATAAAGTAGCCGGTGTTTGTATGGTGTGATGTATGAACAATAGCAATGAGCAGTGGTTGCAGTGGGATGGGAGCACAGACTTCATGTACTACTCACTGTAGACATTTCATCCTCTTCCGGATCAGCTTTATAGTAAAAAACATTTAATCGATTCAGTTATAAATAATGCCTTTTCAAAATGAATTAAATACACTGAGTGAGTGTTTAGTAAACAGAATGTACTTACTGGGGAACACTGTTATCATGGCCTTTCTACGATGTTGACCCATGCTATTTTCAGCAGTGCAGTAATACTCTCCGGCATCCGAATGGTGGGCATTAAATATGTGCAGGGTCTTATTATCTGTAGGATAACGTGTTACAGAATGTCTTAAAAGAACGAAATCTGCATGGTATATGAAAAGAAAAACTTTCAGACCCAGTACCATCAATGTGTACGCGCGATGAAAGAGAGAGGGGTGTTTGACTGACACTTTTAGCCCAAGTGTAGGTTAGTGGCGGGTTTCCAACAGCTTGGCACGGGAGAGTGATGGTGGCTCCCTCGGACACGTTCACAGATCCAGCAAATGATACGATGACTGGTTTAGCTGTAAGGTATTTTAGGTACGAGTTTCAAAGAGAATTTTAAAAATGGTAGCTCTAAATTATAAATATGCAGTGGTACCTTTGTTCGTGACCACCTCGGGAACAATGAATTTTGACTTGAGAACTTGGTCTCGGGTCTCGTCGTTTGCTCGGGACTTGGCACACTTGCTTAAACGTATGAGTCGAGTCGAGCCGTGTGACTCGATTAATGTCTCATGATTCAGATTCACAATAGCCCTTGCTCAGTGAATATCTCCAATGTGTTTATCGTGTTTTTCTTTACTTTTAGATCTACAGCACTGTATTGTTAGTGCAGATAAATCTCCATGGGTCCTAAAAAGCTTAGTATTGACAGCCAACTGAACGGAAAACAGGAACGGATTCCTCCTGGCTTTCAGGCTGAGAGTAGAGTAAGTGTTTTGCTTTTGCTTTTTACTTTCAATCCATTACTCACTAAATTACATGAGATTTTTCAACACTTTATTATAAAATAAGCTTTGTGTTACTGATTTTGGACAACTGTAGGTTAATGTAAGTGTTAATGTGTAATAGGCTCCGCTGTAATACAGTATAGGCCTACACTATATATGTTAATCTCATCAGTTCATGCTATATTTAAGTTGTGATGGATTTTTCAGAACATATCCCCAACATAAATCAGGGAGCACCTGTACAATACAACTCCATTCATGCATATGATGCCTTACACAGTGTGGATTTTCTGGGGTCTGGAACGAATGAATTCAATTTACATTATTCCTTATGGGGAAAATTTACTCCGTACTCGACGTGACTTCTGGAACGATTTATTGACTAGAACAGAAGTACCACTGCATTTTGTGTAGTGCGTTTACCAGCTATCTGCAGGCTGGTGGTTTTCTTGTCTTCGCCAACAGAATTGGAAGCTGCGCATGTGTAAAGACCTTCGTCATAGTTTCTCACTGAAGAGATGTAAAGTGTTGCGTTTCCCACCCTGTGAACACCACAGCCACGTTTACCATCCAGATTTTGCAACATGATATTGCAACACTATCTATCTACAATATACCCCATTGTGACTTTGCCTCCTGTTCTCACAGACTGGCCTTGCTTGGACCATTCAATGGCTGGAACAGGGTGTCCTAACACCTGGCACTGAATCACCACTTCTGCTCCCACTGTGGAAATCACCGCCAGGGGCCAGATAGTCACGGATGGAGGTACTGTTGAGGCGAATGAACCAGAAAAACAAACAATGGACCTAAAACGGTACATGGTACAGCCTTTTAAATGTATTCATGCGCTAAAAAGAAGAGTAAGATGTATTAAAATGCTAAATAGTGGCACAAAGTTAAACAGCTACAAGGGTTGTCATATCATTTGTTATTAAGAATCAGGAAGAGAAATGATGGCTATAATTCACTCACTCACTCACTCAGTTTCCATACCCACTTAATCCAATTCAGGGTCGTAAGGGGCCGGGGCCTAATCCTCAGCAGGACGGGAACCAAGTCAAGTCAAGTCAGATTTATTTATATAGAGCTTTTTACAATGGAGCATTGTCTCAAAGCAACTTTACAATTTTAGATTATCTCCTAATATCTACAGCCAATACAAAATTGAGCAAGCCTAGGGCGACAGTGGCAAGGAAAAACTCCCTAAGTGTTATGAGGAAGAAACCTTGGGAGGACCAAGACTCAAAAAGGGACCCAACCTCCTTGGGCGGCGTAGATGATAAATCTAGGAATGAAACAAAAGAGATAGCCTGGACAGGGACTGCGTGCCAGTCCTTCACAGGGCATGTGAGTGCACACAGTCTTGGTAATCGTATATTTATGGAGACTTTCCATTGACATAATGATTACTGTAGTTCATTAATTCTACACCTAACTTTAACCTCAGTAACCAATAGCATATCTGTGGCACAAATGTGTGTTTTTTTAAGCAATAGTTCCAATTTTTGTAAACAAGCAACTAAAGTTGTGTGGACTGGCAAAAATATCCAAAGTTGCTACCATACAGGGGTCAAATGGTCCCCAGAAGTATAACTAATACCTGATCAGACACTCACTCACTAACACACACTAGGACAACTCACATACACCAACTGACCTAACATATCTTTGGAGTGTGGGAGAAAAACAGAGTACCCATAGGAAACCCATGCAGACATAGGGAGAACATACAAACTCCACACAGGCAGAGGCCAGGCTGAGACTCGAACCCGGGTTTCTGGATCTGTGAGACCACAGCGTCTACTACCAAAGTAAGTAATGTAGTAAGTAAATTAAGTATTCTTGCCACTATTATAAGATTGTCGCACACATGAGGCACCCATAAATAGCAGACCTAGTTTTTTAGACTTAAATGATTTAATGCTACATACCCAGAATGTCCAGGAAGATTTTTCTAGAGGATATAGCCCTTTGCAGGAAAGAATTAGATGCCCGACAAAAATATGATCCCCTGTCTGCCTCTTGTACACTGAAAAGACAAGGCTTACAATTAACCTGAGTGTCTACAGACTAAGCATATACATTCCTTGTGCCTACACAAAGTACCAGGCACCTGTGGAAAAGCAGGTCTCCAGAAGGCTGCATGCTGAAGTGGGGTCTGGAACGGAGAAGTCGGTTGTTTTTGAACCAAGTCACATTTGCAGGTGGTCGGCTATGTGGAGGTCTGCAGGCCAGAGTCACAGAGTTGCCCTTCTTCACCGTCTGGTTGACAGGCTGGAGGACAAAGGTCCAGTCCATGACTATAAGGTAACAACCGAAAATGCATTAGTCTCATACGTACTGTGCAGTGTATACACACAACTACAAACACACGCTTTGTAGTTTATTGTGTATATCTACTTTTATTATGCTAACTGGCCATTTTATCATTTACAACACCATACAGTTATGGAATTGTGTTGTTTTTGTGCACAGTGCTAGTCGTAAACTACTTCATCATCAATGCAAAGGTCCAGCATTGACCAGACATTATTTTTAATTATTTTCAAAATTAATTAAAGATATGTCTCTACCAGCTTTTTTATGGTGAATCGGAAATATTTGCCCATTCTCCCTTGTAGAATTAAAAAGTTTCTCTATTAAAAACACTTATTCATCTCTAAGAGCATTAATAACTGCCATAGTACTAAAATACACTGATGGTCTATCATACTGTTGTACAGGATAGTATGTGAGAAGATGCTAGTAGTCACGTTAAAGCCTGTGGTCCTCTGCATGTGCATAAATTCTTGAAAGGACGCATAGCAGTACCAGCAGGAAGGAGGTAGGCTGGCTGTGATCTCTGTCTCTCCTTGTCATTGTTGGCCTCACAGTAATAGAAGCCCTCGTCTTCTGGCAGAACTCTCCTACGGGATATTTGGAAGTGAATTTCCCATCCCTATGACAACTCAAAAGCTAGATCTTTTATATTTGAAAGCCAGGTATGAGAGAAAATATGCAGAAAATATACTGTAAAAGATCTCTCACTCAAGAACAAGTAGCTGTCCATCATCCTGCAGGTCCCATCGAGAGGTATTGGGTAGCATTTGACCGTCTTTAAACCACTGAACTTTGGACGTAAGGAAACCTTGGACTACACAGTGCAGTGCAGCTTCCTTTTCAACAGGTACGGTGATATTCGCAGGGCCCTGTGTGATCTCCAGGCCAGTGCTCTCTCCTGATAATGGAAAGAAGACGAAGCTAGCATGGTAAAGCAACAAATCCTGTAAAACTTCATCTCACAGAAATGAGAAGCAGTGGTTTTGTGTTGTATTGCCACACTGATAGAAACAACCAAACACATACCACCTACTGTTAGGGTGGCAATGCCACTGGCTTTGCTAATGTTCAGTAAAGGATTATGTGTAACACAGACGTAACGGCCTTGGTCGGCTTTAGTGGTGTTGACAAGGTGCAGGGTGCCTGTGGTCTTTCCCTGACTTCCTCCTCCATACTGACCCTGAAAAATAAACCATGTAGAGAAACAAGACTTTACAGCCCTTTTGTTAAATCCATCTGTGGTGCATCAGATAAGTCTCTAGAGAAAAGAAGAACTTGTTAGAGAAAATGCTGAATCGCTGCAGTTCTCACTAACAGTTCCCACAGCCAAAGCAACACCCAGAAAAAAATTAAAACACATCTGTTAAGGTCAAACTGAAGCATAATGTGGTTAATTTATTCCAGAAGGCTTGTCAAGAACCAAAAACGATGCGTATGAGTATTCTTCCCATAAGGAATAATGTAAATTGAAAGAATCCATTCTAGACCCCAGAAAATCCACACTGTATAAGGCATTATATGCATTAATGGAGTTGTATTGTACAGGTGCTCCCTGATTTATGATGAGGATATGTTCCATCACAACTATGTACCATGAGCCGACGAGCTTAATATAGTATATGCTGTACCATAGCAGAGTCTATTACACATTAACACTTCTAAGCTAATTGCAGCCTGTGTTCTGGAGTATTTTGTTCCTGAGTTCCTTTCGGTTGGTTCTTATAACTAACTTTTTTTGGACTCATGGACACTTATTTTTTACTAAGAATATAGTACTGCAGATGTAAAAATAAAGAAAAACACAATAAACACAGCAGAGATCTTCACTGAGCAAGGGCTATTGTGAATCTGAATCACTGAATCGCTGTGTACTGAATCGTGAATCGAGTTTTGGCTAAAACGAGTCACGCAGCTCGACTCAAACTAGTTTAAGCAAGTGATACGAGTACAAAGCAAATGACGAGAACCAAGACAAATTTTTCTAACCAAATTTGACAAATCCCCAGGTGGTTGAGAACCGAGCTACCACTGTACTATCACGTAATATGAATAATTTTTTGTGACAGTTAACTTCATTGCAGGTTTACTTTTATGAATTTAAAACTGAACTAGAGTTAGTATTGGACAGGAGTTTGGGTCCGGATATCTCATGGGCTGATTGTCACATTGTTAAAAACAGCCAAGCTAGGTGGCACTGTGGGCTAAAGTTGCATCTTCTTGGTCCCATTTGGCTAGTCATCTGAGAAAGACTAACAATATTGCTGAGGTAAGTGTAAATTTAGTTTTCCGTTGGTTAGAGTAACTAAATTTATTAATCAATGCATTTTAACATAAGCAAGGACTAGTACCTAAGAAAGGAAGAGCTTGAACTTAAGCTTTATATTCTCATGTGAGCTAGTTAGCTTATACATCAAGCTAACTGGAAAAATTTGTACAGTGAAGTACAGTGAAGCTGTTTTTAAGTACAGACGATTCTGTTGATTCAATAGTGGCAAAAGTATGTGAACCTCTAGGATTAGCAGTTAATTTGAAGGTGAAATTAGAGTCAGGTATTTTCAATCAATGGGATGGTAATCAGATGTGAGTGGGCACCCTGTTTTATTTGTAGAACAGGATTCTATCAAAGTCTGCTCTTCACAACACGTCTGCGGAAGTCCTCAGAAAAAGAGTTGTTGATGCTCGTCAGGCTGGAGAAGGTTACAAAATCATCTCTAAAGAGTTTGGACTTCACCAATCCACAGTCAGACAGATTGTGTACAAATGGAGGAAATTCAAGACCATTGTTACCCTCCCCAGGAGTGGTCGACCAACAAAGATCACTCCAAGGGCAAGGTGTGTAATAGTTGGCGAGGTCACAAAGAACCCCAGGGTAACTTCTAAGCAACTGAAGGCCTCTCTCACATTGGCTAATATAAATGCTCATGAGTCCACCATCAGAAGAACACTGAACAACAATGGTGTGCATGGCAGGGTTGCAAGGAGAAAGCCACTGCTCTCCAAAGAACATTGCTGCTTGTCTGCAGTCTGCCAAAGATCACATGGACAAGCCAGAAGACTATTGGAAAAATATTTTGTGAAGGGATGAGACCATAATAGAACTTTTAGGTTTAAAAGAAAAGCGTTATGTTTGGAAACCCCTGCATTCCAGCATAAGAATCTTATCCCATCTGTGAA